>JADRCD010213480.1:0-30398 GCA_019843815.1 Montemys delectorum
ATATATATATATATATATATATATATATATATATATATCTTGTGTTACTATTATGAATATATATGAAGCAGTTTTTAAGATATATATTATATTTATATGTATTAAGATATATTATTTTAAGACATATTAAGATATATTATTTTAAGACATATTAAGATATATTTTAAAGATATATTATGTATTTATATATTAAGATGTATTTTTTAAATTTTATGTCACAAATTCATGGTAATATTTTAAATAAATTAACTTGTTAATCTATTACATAAAAACAATCAATATTAGGCATATAAAAGTGCATTCATTTCCACACATGCTTACCCATGGCATTTTAGAAACATGAAGATAGTGAGCAGATAGAATAAACACTGGAATTCAAGATGGACTTTAGGCCCAGGAATATTTAGGTTAATATCTGAGCTGCGATGCATAAATACATGAACTATGAAAATCATGGATATGTGAAACATCTCCTTACAAAAATGTGTAAACATGGCACTTTACACATGATATGTATTTACTGTCATCTTCACTACCTTCTGCTTCTGACTACTCTAGCTTGAATGTTATTGCAGGCTTTTAGTATTTGTAATCAGGGGGAGTATTTACCTGAAAAACCCAGGGACTCCAAAAAGTACTGGAATAAAAACAAGTACAAAATGAAACTGGTCGAGAGAGAGAGAGAGAGAGAGAGAGAGAGAGAGAGAGTTGGACTGGCTCTCCCCAGTTACTGTGGAGATGTGAATGCCACTGTCAAAATCTCTGAACAAAGGAAACATAGTAGACATAAAAAAGGCCAAAAATAAGACCCAAATTGAGATCAAAGGAAGCAATGAAAGATTTGCCACTAATCCAGTCATCATCACGTCAAATCAACACAGACAAGTTTTGGCTTTTTGAGCCACGTTCCAGCCATTTAACTTTCAAAGAAACACGTTAAATTGCTCATCTGTGGAGAGCCACAACTGTTTCTGAGCCCTGGGGAAAACACTGAAGAGCATTTATTGATCCAGCCATGTGAAGCTGTCCTCCAGCTTCTCAGTCAGACCTTCCAACAGGAAATCTTTAAAGCAATGCTTTAGCTCCACTACTGACATCTCTTTATAAATGGATGTGATGTTTGGCATGGACAGCTGTTTATTTAGGTGTGTGAAAGTTCTGGCTGTTAACTTGGAGGGAAAGTTAATTCTCTACCTCCCTTCAGAGACTGTCCAAGTACTTGTTTGACAGAGTGAACACCCATGACACAGAAAAGAAGGCCTGGGCCAGACTTCTACATGCCTTAGAGCTGAATTTGTCATGACACATTTCCCCCACCTCTTTTGGCTAGGCATTCCATCATCTCCTTTTATCTGTCCTCCTAGAAAAATGTAAGTATCAGCCCTGAGATCTTTCTGCCAGCATTTTGATGTCACTTATATCAGCTGACATTTTCTCTCTTTTCTTCATCCTTTCAAGTAAAGTCAATCTGATGTGGTGCCCAGGGTTGCTGAAATGGTTGCTTTTTAAGAATGTTGAAAATTTTTCAAAGCATAAAGAAAGGAAACAGAACTGATAGAGTGTGACATCCCAAAGCGGGTCTGAGTGACCTGTTCATAGGCTCACATGAGTTAAATAATCATAAAAGTGATCACTTATTACGTCCCTACATTCAAGACTGAAAGGAATCATTTCCCTCCATCCACTGGGGACAAGGAAATTCAACAACAACCTAATATACCATCTATAAGATGAGTAGAAGCTGTGTGTGTGTGTGTGTGTGTGTGTGTGTGCGCGTGTGTGTGTGTAAGAAAGAGAGAGAGACAGAGAGACAGAGACAGAAAGGGGTACCACACCCAAGTCCTGTATGTTTTCTTAAAATATTAAACAAATATAGTTTGAAAGCCATAAAACTTGTGCAAATCTTTCCATGATCATTTTCTGACTGGCTGAAACTTCATTCTATACTGTTACTTAAGGCTGTTATGTGCACTAATAAATAATTCTGACCTGAATCTCCCAGACATCCAGGTGGCTGTCACAAAACAGGCCTGAAATTCTAGGCCTAGGAATCTAGTTTATAATGATGAGTTCTCAGAAACAGCAAGGCGTTGTTCTTATTTACACCACATTACAAATGTAAACTAACCCAAGAGTCACAGACACAGGCCATATACACCAGGACTATAACTGTGAATCATTCAAGTTCAGCCGAGGAGAGGGTTCGGTGGAAAAAAGACAATGCGATGCCATGGAGAACTTAGATAAATAAAGCAAAGGCAGGTTATGAAAAAGAAAGCACATAAGTCATTTAGATGAGTAGGAAAATGGTGGAGTTCAAATCCTTACTGTGTAACTATTACTAGAAGGTGACGGTGTGTATGCTTTAAAGCTTTAGAGGCTCACGGTGAGAACACCTGTGTAACTGAAGGAAATGGCCAATAACTCAGTCTTATATAGAATAACATTTCTATCGTCCTCAGCACCAGCAATGAGCAATATATTAAAAAGTGTTTAGACTGTCAGGAAAAGTGAACTAAAAAAAAAACAAAAACAAAAACAAACAAAAAAAAACTGTTACACCCTGGAACAGAAACAAATTCTTCTCTTAGAAGCAGGTCCGAAGGAAACCTTAGCACTCATGTTAGCACTCACTCAGGCGTAGATTGCATCTCTGTGGACACAGAGTGTGTAATCTATCTCTGCAAAAAAAAAAATTGTCCTTCCAGGACACATTGGAATCTCACTCAAGAACAAGACATTGCACAGTAGAAAATTAACCCAGATGTTCTATCTGTTTACAGGACCAAACATAGGAAGAAGCAGTCAGAGCCTGCAGATAAGTAAATAGCAGTAAACTACAGACATTAAATATACACAATGACATTTGTATGCCAGCCCAATCAGATTTCAGAACACTATTTGTTTGTTTTGTTTGTTTTAGATAGAAAAGATGAGAGAAAGGAAAGAAAAAGAAAGAAAGAGTGAGCCAGAATTTCGTGAAGACTGGACTTTGAAATAAAACTGGATGAAGGAAATCAGTTCAGGGCTATAGTTAATGCCTTTTTTTCCATCCATGAAGCTGAGCTTGGTCACCAGAATAGAAATGATTGTCCACTGTTGAATTAATAAAGGCAGGCCTTACTTACATAGAACCACATCCAATGCTAACACTTGTCTTTCAATTTAGCGTGTTTTTGTACATAGTGAACTGATTATTATTACGCATTTATATGATTACTTAAGGTTATGGGTCATACCTCTGTCTATATCTATACTGGGTCTAGAAGAGTGAGAAAAATTCTATTTTTCAAACACAAGACAAGATGAGCATATATACATATAAATAGTTGTATAACATAAATTTTTAATTAAGATTTTATTTTATGAAGCTCTGTTTTATTGACATCTTCCAAACCCATCATAAATGATATATTTTGAAAGATATAAGCTCAATATAAATTGACCAGTAATTAAATCCAAGCAACATCTCCCAAGAGCTTTGATAAACATTTAAATTCTTCTTTCTAGTTTATCTGACACAGTTGAATGGCAGTCCAATTGGTGTTTTCTCTGTTCCTCTGAGACTCCAAGAAGTCCAGCTGCATAGGATCAAAATTGAAGAAGAAAATGTGTTAACTTGATGTGAGATGGGTATTACTTTACTCTTAGAAAGGAAATCATCTATAGAGTATCCTACCTATAGTTTTCTGTAGCATGCAGTTTATGGTAGAGTTACCATTACAGTGGCTTTTCTGTAATTTTTAGACCAAAGAACTTATAGAAGTATGATCCCTGAAGGGATGCAAACCTCTATAGACATCTGCATTCTGGAATCTGTGATTATTAGGACTTTATTTTTAAAATGTGGTGCTAGACTTATCAATCTGAGAATTCTAGTTCTATTCTGAATTGCCTATAGAATGGATGGTACTTGGTCAGCTAGTTCAATTTCTTTTGGGAAACTAAAAGTGAAATTTAAACATCAGGTCTGAATTAGCTTAATGGTTGAAAAAAGTATTTTGTTCAAGGTCTCAGGCCCAGGGGAGCTAAGAAATTCCTAATAGCTGAAGAGCTTCTGTTATCTTCTGTTTCAGAATATAATGACTGTACCTAACCACAGCTCCTGTTATTCATCTTTTACTCCCCCCAAAATAATGACTGTTCCTAACTATAAAAGAACAAATGTATTTGATTGGTTGAACTGTAAAACCTTCATTCTTTCAGTTCATTGTTGACATAGAGATCAACCACATAAAGAAAGCACTTATCCCTAAATCTTGATTGGTGGAAAATGTAACAATAACTTGGCACAGATGTTTGTGGTTTGCAAACTCAAATATTTTGTGATATTCTGACACAGCATCATAGTTCAACTCTTGAGTCTGTTCTGCAGGCCTGATCCATCAGCTACAGCTTGATTACAATAAATGTTTGTCATCTACATTGACCTGGTGTTTGATTTGTATTGGATCTAAATGAATCCCATAACATTAGCCAACATCATTACTCCAAATCAAGAGATTGCTGCCTGGTACATATAGATATTGCAAATCTATATTTGAGGTATCATCTCAAATTAATGGTCAAATTTTCTTTATTATTGTTACACATATGTGTAGTATTACATATAAATATATAATGTAGCCAGGCTGAGTCCATTGGTGGTGTTTATGTCTACGTGATATCAGGGCTGATCACTTTGTACTTGATAGCCAATTCGGTGCCTCATCTCTCGGAGAAACTAATTCCCCTCTCAGCAGTCACTAGTTGCCTGTAGTTCTTTGTTTAGGGGTAAGACCTGGTGATATTTCCCTCTTCTGCTTTATCTTGACTGTTGACTTTGTCATTGTCAAGGTTTTGTTTAAGTAGCCGTACTCATGAGGTGTCTTAGCTACAACTGCTTTTTGGTTTTCAAGAGAAACAATCTTATACCAGAGAGTTTTGTTGAATATTGACTAGCAAGGAGACAAAAAGACATACTCAAATCTGTCTCCTCAGATGCCCAGAGAAGACTGTTTTAAAGAATTTGGGAAGTTGATGGGCTATGGCTTGAGCCTTCATTAGATGTAAAGAGATGCTTCCTGTTTTGTCTTTTTGTTTCTTTGTGTGTGTGTGTGTGTGTGTGTGTGTGTGTGTGTGTGTGTGTGTGATTTTAGTGCTATGTTACACTTTTATGGTCATCCCTTTCTCCACTTTGGGTTCTCAGGTCTTAGAACTTTTAGTTTCATTCATCAAGGTCTTCCTAGGCTAGATTTTTAGACACTTCACAGGATGCCACATTCAGTAGAACATCTTCCATAAAGATAATAAATGAGGGATCTGTGTTTAAAGTATCTAGCAGGAAAAGATGCTGGAAAAGGATGAGGGCTTGGTAGAGTTAGATAGGTAAAATGTATAGAGTTGGTTGGTAGACAGAAAAACAGGTATCATCATCCATTTGTTAACTAGCAATTATCAAAGTTGGGATTCTGTCCTGAGGAGTTAGTTCTGAGGACAAAGGTCTTGTTCTGTTGGTCCTAACACTCTGGGGTGTAGCTCTTAGGCCCTGTGAAGTGGCTGTGGCTTACAAGGATACCCAGCTTCAATTGTAAATCCATTTTAGCAAATTCCCAGCAGAAGGACGTGGCCTATTGAGCAAACCCCACATTTCACTGTTCTGTACACTGAACTTATAAAGGCAAGAAAAGGCTTATGTTTTCTTCAAAAGCCTGGGCTTTTTCCACTCCACTCTTCTTGCCTCTGTAATATATACCCTTCTACCATAGTCATTTGGCACATGTGTACAATGCCTTCTCTATACAGAATACACAAGATATAAGTTTGAAACTACCATTTCCAATGTTTTCTTTCTTGTCCTCAGATTTTTCAAGAGCGAAATGAAAGCACATGTCTTCCTAAAAGACTTCCGAAACCCTCACTGAGATGCTGAAAGCAGATCTAAGGGCCATGCCAACTTCTACTTTATTACTTCAAAAGTCACTTCCCACCTGTGCACAGTGGTGCAGATGATCACAGCATTTGGGAGGTAGAAGGATCATGAGTTTAGAACTAGGCTAGGCTACATAGCAATCCTCTGTCTCTATAATAAAACAAACAAAGACAAAAACTAACTAAAATAAAACAACACTGAAAAAAATAAATTCTAAAAAAAAAATCTCCTCACTTTGACAACTCAGCAGTTTTTTAGATAGCTTGTAAATCAGATGAAGCCTGTTCAGTGTTCTGATTATACTCTTCTCTGATCTTCTCTCTCTTCCTCCAGATTTAGACTTTCCAAGTTATAAGCTGTGGGTTTGGCATATACAGTTTGTAAGAGACAAGCTATAGGAATCAACACATAGTTGCTAATATGAATATGGCTACTAGCTAGACTCAGAAACTGAAAAGGAGTCACCGACTGAACTTCAAATTTCACCATACCATGGGGACTGACATGTTCACTGTCAATTCTGTGACCCAAGCATAGGGAATGCTCATGAAAATTCTGTGATCCATAACTGATTAAACTATTTTATATTTGCTATATTAAAATTTGTACTTGGGACTTATAATTATCAATATTCCCCATCAAAATATGGCTTAGAGCAGAGATATACAAGTATTTTCCACAATAATGGTAGTGATCCCTTGAAGACATGTAGTTTACTTTAAAAATGCATATTTCCAAGGCCAACCTTCATAAAAACTGTTAGTAACAGTTCCCCCAAGTCACTGAATTAAACATTAAATCTGAGATTTAGCTGCTAACTATTATTTAACTAAATCTCCATGTGTTAGCCTATATGTAAAACCAACTGGTATTCCTAGGATCTAAAAGAGAAATCCTTGCCTTTTATCAGCGCCAAATCAAGACAAGCAATTTCCCATTAACCTAAGTCTTGTTCTCTAAGGTCTACCAGAGATTAAGCTATATGCACATAATCATTTGATCAGTTCTTCCTATAGGGAATAAAAATTCATCAGGCCACAAAAGACCCGAATCAGCTTGTATCTCACAAAGACAAGGATGAAGAAAAACTGGAATGCTTTCTTAGCTATTCAGAAATCCATGTCACCCAAGAACCAATCTTTATAAAAATTGTAAAATTACATTTATTTGGTGAGGGTGAGCGGATAACACATGCATGCCAGGGTTCTTATGTGGAGGTCAGAGGACAACCTTCAGGACTAGACTCTCTCCGTCATCATATGGATCCTTGAGAGTGAACTCAGGTTGTCCAGTTTGAAGCAGATACCTTTAACCAACCTCTCACCAGCCCAAGAAATAGATCACTATTTCAGCATAATGTGGGTTAGTGTCCTAAATCTCAGTACTACTCACTAATGCTGCCCCCACTTGTAGTGTCTGTTTCCATAGAAACGGACACACATAATTTGCTGGCCAACAGATGGCATATGGCGAAGAGATTGCCAGTTTCATGCTAAGACACTCCAATACTTTTTTACCTGGTTATATTCCAGTATGGTGCAAACTACAAAGGCCAAATTTTGTTTTAAAGAAGACCTATGAATCATGATTGATTGATTGATTTATTTATTTATTTATTTATTTATTTATTTTGGTATTCTGAATAGAAAAAAGTACCTCTGTGTAGAAATTTGCAAAAAGGATTTCTGTGCAATTTCGTGCACCTTTTGCTGTTATTTACAGACTCTCAGTGAGAGAAGTGTGGTCTGCGCATAGGATGAATAATAGTTCCCATGTACTGGGACTCTTGATATGTCTTAGGGACCCTTCCTGTAGGGTGCAGGCCTTAAGTGGGAGGAAAATTAAATGGAAATGTGGCAATTTTGTCATTTTACCTTTAGTAGCTTTCAAACTATGCACAGGGAATGAATGAGTTTTACAGGGAAAACATCACCAATATTCTCAGAGCATGACCTCTGTGTGACAAACAGAACACTTGTTTTCACTTCCTAGGCTGAAATGTTTTCTTTTTAGTCTATGTATTACTACTTCTCAGATGTAGAAAGAGGCCAGTGTTTATTAAAACACATTTTCACTCTTCTCTGTAAGTTATTATAATATAACTTAGCTGTCAAGAGAAAGGACCTCTTGTAGTCTAGGCTTGCCACAGGCTTACTTTGTAACTGAAGTGTCGGAGAATCTCCCGATCCTCCTGCCTCCACTTGCCAAGTGTTAGGACTACAGTTGTGTTTTCTGTCTCTTATCTGTGCAGTATTGTTATCCTGACTTATATTTGCTAATTCTTCTTGGTTCAGGATTTTATGAGCCCTGGTGTCTGCAGAATATACACCGTATATGCAGTTCATTCCTGACCATGGGAGACGTGTGATGTCACAGGAATGATGCGAGCAGCAGGCTTCACTGGCTGGAGTCAGACTACTAACATCTCCATTGCCTTCTTGGAGCTCAGTGGGGAACGAGGGTGTGTCCTTGATTTTTCTAGCTTTGGGGAGTCATATACATTCTTTGCTCATGGCCACCTTCCTCTACGGAGGATTCAGTTTTTCATGACAGAGAAGATATTGTAGTTTGTACAAGGGTAGGGTGAGAAGCAGACAGAGAGGGAATGCCCTATAATCTGTCTTAAGGAAGTGGAATATAAAATACACAAAGAAACAGAAGGAGAAAAAGACACTAAGGGGAAAAAGTTGGTACATAATCAATACTTTCCTACTAATTTTGCTTATCCCTTTACAAATACCAACAAAAAAATTTCTATTTCTGTGCCATGTGTTTTTAAGGACAGATTCTGTCAACTATAATTCTTGCATAATTATTCTGACTTCATTACCTAGTAGAGTGTCTGGCATGTGGCATGAGTAAGTGCTCATCAGGTCACTTGAACTGAATTCAAAGCCTGACCCAAAGTTACTTGGAAGTTTTCTGGATATGCTACTTGGATAATATGTAGCATATATTAGCATAACTTCTCAGTGTGCAGCCAGTTACCATCCAACTAAACCTTGTGTGCAATTGTTTCTCTTCCAGATTTTTCAACTAATATTCTTTAAAAGGTTGAGTTTCACATCTTCAAGCAGGAGGAGTAATCTCAAAGAGTGGGGAAAAATCATAATCATAATTAGTTGTGCCTCCTTAAGCTTTTGTTTTATATTTTACCAATGTGAACCTGATATATAATATCCCAGAAACCTGGGAAGTGGACATCAACTACGCCCTTCAAAGAAAGAGCTTGTAACTTTATTACTACCCTGGACTCTGTTGACGTTCACATTCTCTAATATACACTAAGCAACAGTTGCTTGTATCAAATCACAGGTGTATAGGTTGGAAGGAATGGTTCAGTGTTAAAGAGCACTGACAGCTCTTCCAGAGGACCCGGGTTATAATCCCTGCGCCTGTGTATCCTGTAACTTCAGTTCTAAAGAATCTGACCCCCTCTTCTGACCTCTTCAGGCACTGCATGCACAGAGACATCTCGCACATAAAATAAGTAAATATTAGCCAGGTTTATTATTTTTGACTGTACTTAAAAACAGGGCAAACACCTTAGGTTATATAACTTGGGAAGTTTATGTCATTTGAAGATAAGCCCAACATAAAAGACTAACTTGATTATAAAAGTAGTTTAAATAACAACAACAAAAAATGTCCATATATAACTACGGCTTGATAATATGCAGAGAACTGTGCACTTACTTTTGAATAGTTCATGCACATTAATGGTAATCAAGAGAAAAAGGGTGTTGGAAACACTAAAAATACATGTTTCTACTAATGCAAATAGTGTTTATGACCCTATTTATAAGCTTTTAAAGACGTTGTTAGCACTGGGTACCAAGTCAGTTTCTAGCCAGGTCCTGGCAATGAAGTAATTCTCACAGTTAATAAAATACATAGTGAGAACAGGATATGAATTTATGCCTCCGGAGAATTATTGCACTCACAAACGACCATGCCAGCATAGCAGTTTTGGGTACCTCCAAGGACAGAAAGCACCTAGAAGCTAATTTAACACAAAAAGAAACTGCAGAAGCAGATAGACCACCTTCCAGGTGGCTGACATGCAGTACTTTCTTGGGGAAGCCAAAGGACTCTGAAAGGGGGTGGATGTCCTAGAGATGCCAGGAAGTTATGTGGAAATGGGAGGTGGGTTTTTTTTTAAAGTAGAAAACTGTAGTTTGAGGTTGTCACATAAACTATATAAACTAAACAGACCCAAAAGAATAATAAAAGTGGGGAATTTTTTTACTCATTCTTGAGTGAGTAATGTCATAAACTCTTTTCCTGTTCTTTTCAGTGTCCCCAGAGGTGACAGGGGCTTGGAGAACCATAGATTCTCACATTTACTTACACTCTGAGGCTGACTGTGTCAGGTATTAATCCAGGATAAGTCAGGGGAAAAGGTGAGGAGACAAGCAAATCCTTCCCAAAGAGCAATGAGCACTGACAGAGACAAAGGCTGTAAAGTGAAGGACTGAGACGTATAGATCACAGAGCTTGTGGCTGAGTCATGGCTCCATCACTACAGAAACACAAAATGTCATGTTATTGGCAGAATGGAAAGCCTACAGAAGAAAAGAGTTCCAGTTTGTTATACTCTGTACTGCACGTGTTATACAGAATGACACCAATGGAAATTTTCCTTTTAAAAACAAGCAAGTAACAGAAACTTGTAGAATATCGAACAGAGAATCACTACTGAGAAGTGGGACGCAAGGGTGGAGAAGAAATTCCACAGGAAGGCCATTGCTTCCACTGTAAGCCTCACAGAGTGATTTCATCTTAAAAATGCTTCTTCAAGTCTACATTTCTCAATGGTTTTAATAAAACACAGTTTACAAACATAAATTGAAAGCTTAGCCACCATGAAATGAGACAGAGGATTACGCAAATGAGTTGGAAAGGGCATGATTATTGTATTAAAACCCAGTTGCTCTAGGGGCTAATTAGCAGGCAGAGCACAATTGAAAAAAAGAAAACAAATTTCTTGCAATGCTGCATGGACATGTATAATTGGTTTTATATGTATGGATGTTTTGTTTGTATTGTGTCGGTGTAGCAACTGTGTACCTGGGGCCCATGGAGGGCAGCACAGGGGTTACAGCCCCTGGAACTGAAGTTACAGGTACTTGTGAGCCAGCACCTGGGTGCTGAAGGTTGATTCTGGGTCATCTTGAAGAGTGGCCAGTATACACACACACACACACAAACACACACACACACACACACACACACACACACACACACACACACAGAGAGAGAGAGAGAGAGAGAGAGAGAGAGAGAGAGAGAGAGAGAGAGAGAGAGAGAGAGAGAGAGAGGTGATTCCCAGGCTCCAGGTCAGATCCCCTAAATCTGAGTCTGTACTGTTGATATCAAAGTGTACATGTGTTCCTAAAGTTGTACATATAATTCTAGTGAAACACCACAGGGTGGGCACCATGGTGTGTATATGCCTGTAAACCCAGTACTTGGGAAGCTGAGATTGGAACATTACAAATTTAAATCTTTAAATATGAAGACTGTGTTTCAGAAACAAACAAACAAACAAAAAAGTAAGAAAGAAATAAAAAATCACTTAAGGCCGCGTAAGGCAATGCACGGATACAAGGACCCCTAGTCTTTGCTGTTTGTGAAAGACCACTGAAGTCCAGGTGAAGCATGTGAGAGTGAAGCCATTTCTTGACCACGTTCTCCATATGACATGAGCAAGTCCCTGTAAATCCTATGGGAAGTTTTGTTTCCTTACTTGTAAAGTTCACATAACAATACACCTCCTCACTCACACGTTTATATGCATCAAGCAGCCATTTAACATGCCAGGCCACAGAGATTGGGCAAAAATACCTAAAAGACTCTCTGCTTAGAATTTACCACCTGGAGCAGGCTGTTTTCATCAGTCCTATTATCTAAACAAAGAAGGGAAGCCTAAGCTCACACCAACCCATGTAAGAAAATTACTAATGTTAAGCTACTCAAATTTCTCTCTAATAACTCAATCCAGCAGGTAGGTAGAATGACCTAAAGTAAGAAGCTAAAATACTAACTTTTTCATTTTAAAATGAAAGATTAAACTAGTCGTGAGCTCTTGAAATACTCATTTTGCACATTGCTAAAACAACAACAACAAAAAAAAATTAAGAAACCTATCTGAAAAAGAAGCATGGAGATGTAAAAGCTGTCCCATCATCACTTTAACACCATTTAGTCAGGGGAGCACTAGCAAACGTGTGAGTGAGTGGAGCGGCTGTATGCAGTAATCCTTGGAGGGCCGATCCAAGAGTGGGAAAAAAAGCCTCGAACATTTATGAAAATGTTTTTCTTGGTTTGGTAATATAAATGTTTATAGCGCTGAGTGTTTTCCAGCGTGACTTTCCTTATACAATAGCTTTGTGAACATTTTTAAAACTATCATAAGAACCAGTGTTAGGGAGGACCTGGGAGGATAAAATCAACAGTCAGTAATATTCTTTCAGAGGACTGCATGAATATTTCCAGATTTGATTGCTGTGAGTCACAAATTCCAAAGGCTTAATCCTTCTCCCTATCACAGTACAGTTAGATTTCACCAGTCCCTACGGGGAGATAGAGAACCAGCACTTTGCAAACACTAGGAATAAAGCCATCTTCTTAGTCTAATGGGACATGAAGACCAAGTTTGGTACCTGAGCAGAAAAAAATAGGAAAGGGCTTCGTGCAAATCTGGTATCCTTGTTCAGACACAAATCTGAGAGTGATTCTGAAGGACAGCTTTGCAAAACAGGAAAAAGCACAACTATAATGGTTCATATTTTCACCGAAGATGGAATTTTTAAAGCAAACTGCTTCCAACAGACTTCACAGTATAACAATTCTTTTGGCAGATGCCAAGGGAAAAAAGCGAGCCAAGTGAAAGCATAAGTATCGATTTTAACACGTGTCGTTGTTTCTAGATTTTGTATTCCTCAAGAGAGGTTTAGGTGAAATTCTTTTTTAATTTCCTATGGAAAGGGAAACTCAAAGGTACTGTCCAAGCCTCACACTCTGGAGTACTGTCAAAGAAAGTTCTAAAGGAAAAATAAAGTTAAGGAGGAACATGTCCACATGGGCAGACTATATCCTCCAAACATGAAGCATGCTCAGGACAAGAGAAGCAAGTGTTCAGAGACCAATCATACAGCTGGAGGCTGTAGTATGGTGGGTTTTACTAGATTGTAACCAGTAACAGACTCACAGCTTATCTCAAAACATAGTTCCAGAAACCTTGAGGATAGGGAAAGTGTTATGTGCTTATTTTGAAATGTCCAACACAATCCTAATGTTTTGAATCATCCTTCTCTGTTTGTGGTACTCTTCTGAGGGATGTGGAGACTTTTAAGAGATGGGGGTTCTAGTGAATGCAGGTGGGGTATCTGATGTCAGTTTACGCTGCATCCTGGTCTGCTAAGAACCGCTGCTCAACTTCATGCTCCTGGCACCATGGACAGATGCACTGGCCCACCCTTGTCTGCTACCATAGATTGTGCCTCTCTGAAACCATTAGTCAAAATAAAGCTCTGCCTTCTTAAGTTGTCTCTCTCAGGTGTTTTGGTGTTTGCTGGCATAACCTTCCTCATACCATGGCTTCATGAACATGTTTTAAAACTAGTGGATGAACTGGTGCTAGGGAAGAGTTAGAACAACAAAATGAACATGCAGTGATGTTCTTACCAAGGACTGCATGAATATTTCCAGATTTGATTGCTATGAGTCATGAATTCCAAAGGTTTACTCTTTTTCCCTACCACAGAGCAGTTAGATTTCACAGGTCCCTGCAGAGATAGAGAATTAATTCTTTGCAAAGTTTGGAAATAATGAACACAGAAAACCAATCCCAGAGAAGTAGGGTGTGGTAATTTAAATAAAAATGCCCCCTCCCAATTATGCTCATATGTTTGACTACCTGGTTTTCAATTGGTGGAACAGTTTGGGAAGGATTAAGAGATGTGGCCTTGTTGGTGTGTCTTTAAGGTTTCAATAACCTCTTGTTATTTCCAGTGTACTTCTCTCTTCTTGCTCACAGATCAAAATGTGATCTCTCTGCTCTTCTTTCCACCAAGTCTTTTGTTCCACCACCATGTACTATAAGCCAAAATTAAAACTATAAGCCAAATTAAACATGTTCTTTTATAAGTTCCCATGGGAAGAAGGAAGACTAAAGTGTTGGTGCTTTGGTCCTTCTTAGAAAGGGGAACAAAATACTCATGGGAGAAAATATGGAGACAAAGTATAGAGCAGAAACTAGGAAAGGCCATCCAGAGATGGTCCCACCTGGGGATTCAACCCATATACAGTCACCAAAACCTGACACTATTGTGGATGCCAAGAAATGCTTGCTGAAAGGAATTTGATATGGCTATCTCCTGAGAGGCCCTACCAGAGCCTGACAAATACAGAAGCAGATGCTCGAAGCCAATCATTGGACTGAGGGTGGGGTCTGCAATGGAGGAGTTAGAGAAAGGACTGAAGGAGTTGAAGGGGTTTGCTACCCCATAGGAAGAACAACAGTATCAACCAATCATACCCCCCAGAGCTCCCAGGGACTAAGTCACCAACCAAGGAGTACACATGGCTCCAGCCATATATGTAGTAGAGGATGGCCTTGTCAGGCATCCTTGGGAGGAGAGGTCCTTGGTCCTATGAAGGCTCAATAGATGCTGCAGTGTAGGGGAATTGAGGGCAAAGAGGCAGGAGTGAGTAGGTGGGTGGAGGAACACTCTCATAGAAGCAGGGGGGATGTGATAGGAGGTTCCTGGGGGGGGGTCTTGGAAAGGGGTTAACATTTGAAATGTAAGTAAAGAAAATATCCAATAAAAAAGTTCCCTTGATCATGATGATTTATCACAGCAATAGATGATACAACTGTGTACTTCATGAACACATTAAGTACTTTGTGAATGTGTGAATGTATGTGCAAAAGTCTAAAGATGAGATCAGAATCCCCATGAGAATACCAACAGTAAAATATATTCAGAGTATATTAGGAACAGAAATAGGAATGGAGATTCAGAGTGTAAAGTTTGCCCAGCTGAGTTTTTGGACTTCCTTTGGTCCAGTTTTTCCTCACTATGCTTCCTTTGAAATAGCAGTGGATAGACTGTACCACTACATGTATGTGATCTTGTTTTTGATTTTGATATTGCAGGGGTTACAGTTAAGAGGTTGCCCTGAGTCTCAGAAGAGAATTTGAATTTCGAACTTTTAAATAGTGTTGAGACTGTTGTAGTCCATGGGGACTTTTGAAGTTAGAATGAATGAATTTTTTCATTGTGATATGCCTGCAAGTCTATGGGAGCCAAGGACTGGTATGTGATGTTTTGAAAAACAGCAGGCCCGTAGGCTAATATAATTGAATGCTTAATGAATGATGCTATTTGAAAGAATTAGTAGGTATGACTTTCTTGAAGGAAGTATGTCACTGGAGGTGAGCTTTGATGTTTCAGAAGTCCAAGCTAGTCCCAGAGTCTCTCTCTCTCTCTCTCTCTCTCTCTCTCTCTCTCTCTCTCTCTCTCTCTCTCTCTCTCTCTCTGTGTGTGTGTGTGTGTGTGTGTGTGTGTGTGTGTGTGTGTCTTTCCTCTCTCTGTCTTCTGCTGCCTTCAAATCTGGATGTAGAACTTGGGGTTGGAAATTTAGCTCAGTGGTAGGGCACTTGCCTAGCAAGCGCAAGGCCCTGGGTTTGGTCCTCAGCTTTGAAAAAAAAAAAAAAAGAACTCTACTAAATTTGCCTCTGTGCTGCCATGTTCACTGCCATGGGGATAATGGACTGAATCTCTGAAATGCGTTTTTTAATGAGAGTTGCAAGAGAAGACCCTTTCCCTGAATGCTTCCCTGAATGCATAGAGCTTCAGGACCTGATGTTTGTCTGACAAGGTTTTGCATTCTTCACTTTCCGAATGAAAAATGTTTAGTTTTCTACTTTACATTGTAAGTGTTTTTTTTTTTTTCTATTTTACAAACTAATAGAGAAGAGATCTCCTTGAGTTTCTGCAGAGACTGTAAACTTTTAAACAATCTTGGCAACACAAAGATTTGGGGGACTCTTGAAGTTGAAATAAATGCATTTGGCCAAGAGTCTTTGAAAGAATAGGATTAGAGTACCATGCTTTAAATCTGAAATGTCCCTATGTGCTTATATGAGTGGCTTCAGGCTGCCACATTTTGTGAACTCTTGGCCCCCACCTTGTGGTAGTATTTGGAAGGGTGCATAGATTAAGAGACAGGGCTTGGCTAGAAACAATCAATCAATCAAGCAAGCAAGCAAACAAGCAAACAAACAAGTAAATGAGTGTATGGGCCTTTGAGAGCTATGCTTTCCCCTTGTGTTCACATCCTTCTCTGCTTCCTAGTCTGTGGTGTGAATGAACATCCACTCTGCCTCATGTTTGCATTGCTAAAGACAGCCCAATCTTCCTTGCCTTTCTCATTATGATGATGGTGGGCTGCAACCCTCCAAAACCACAAATCAAAATGTACCCTTCCTCCCTTAAATCAGTTCTGCCAACTATATTAGTCATAGAAATTCAAAAGTGAGATCATAGAAACTGAATCAATCAATGAAGTAATCAATAAAATCGATAGTACTTCTTGCTGTCTTAAATACTATCCACTCATTTACATCAAGCCTTCAGCACCCTCCCTTTTTTGGCACATATTTACACAGACATGAAAGAATTCAAAGTCTCAAATAGCAGACCCTGTGTTTATCTCAATGGAGCTGTATCTTGTCCAATGTAATTAAATCCTAAATTGTCAAAAGTGATTTGTGTTAGTTCCAAGAACAGAAAGTTTCGAAGCACATTTTAGAGTTTATGCGACACCCCCCATTTCCCTGATACAGACTCTATACCCTGGAGAGATGTCACTGTGCTTACTTCCCTCCAGAAATTTTGAGTAGTGGTATCCCAGATGATGGTTACTTTATCAGGACAGATCCTAGAGTACAGGCAATATTGCGGTACAAAAACAGCCTCCTGGTGACCTATGGTGGACAGAGTGAGAACAAGAACTCATCTGCTGTATGAAGCCACTTGTGCCTTGGTGTGGCTTATTGCTACAGTGTAGCCTGGTCTGTCAAATCAAAACAGCAAGTTTTATGACATAGCAACTGGCATACTAGGTACAACAGGCCATGCTCGGCAGTTTATCTCTTGTAGACAATTTGAAAGCTAAGTAACAAAGAGTTTCTCCCATATTCAACGTTGGGAAGAACACTTTGGAACTCTTGCTTTAATTTGCCATTTCTATCCTAAAATTATAATCCTGACAAAGCTAACTGGTCTTAATGTCCAAGATTAAACTTTAAAGACAGAAGCACACAGTTATTCTAAAGCAACACATTACAGAATCATGTAGGCATTCAGATATTCAGTTTAATTGTAAGTAATGTTATTTTGTTCTCAAAATACCATCACCACACAAAAGAACCCTATGTTATATTTTTTGTGGGTGGCCAGGGTGGAATTACATAATTGGGGAAGAAAAGAAAAATGTTCAAATAAAAATTACAGATGGAATTTCTAATATGTGGTAGGATGAATTTGGCTTACAGTCAACTAGCCAGTCCAGAAACATAGCAGCCTAGTGATTTAATTTAACAAGTGTATCAAGAGCCACAAGATAAACTTCTCCAGCACTTAATACTCAGTTTTTTACCCATATAATGATTGATGGTACAGTGTATCATTAACCACATGTACATACAGTGTACTGACTTCTTTTAATTTCATCTGTATTTCTATAATTTTCTTAATAAGATAATAAACAATAAAATACAAAAGTCTCTTAGTTTTCATGTAAGGCAACTAACTACCTGTCCTGGTAACACTTTAAAGCTCATTTTAATAAGTATTCTGCCATCACCAACTAATTTACAACACAGTTAACACCACCAAATCTATACTAAAGAGAATGTTAACAAAACCAAACTTTTAATAAACTCTAAGGATGGATTTGTTTTCTTATCCTTGTAAATTTTTCAAAGTAGCTATAAACACTGCTTGTTGATAGTTGCATACTAGAATTAATATTTAATTCTATAGTATTAGGGAAAATGAAAGCTTTGATATATTTAAAGTGACTTCACATATATCCAGGAAACATTCAAAAATATTTTAGTTCAATGTCGCCAAAATTAGAATAACTGACATTTCCCCCACTGGCTTTAAGAGAAATGGTATTTTTCTTTGTATTCCAATCAACATCAGTATCATTATTTTCCTTTTCCCAAATATCTAGCTAGATGTAATTTTTAAAAAAATATTAAAATAGGGCTGAAATGAGCTTACATAATACCAGAAGGTATTATCAGGTTTTTTAGGAAGAAAACGTATCACTGGTCTTTCCTAGAGCTGTGCCAACACATTCAAATACTGACCTACTAGGAAGATGAATCTACTGCGTAATAGTAGTATGATGGTTGTGGGAGTAACCAGCTGCTTTCTGATTGGATAGAAGAAGGATTCTAACACCTGGTACTTTAAACCTGACCAAAAGCCCATGACTGGGAAGGTCCTGGGAGAACCTATTGCTGTCTTACTAAATTGTCATTCAATAAACAATGTTTTCTAAATATTTGTGTTTATTCTCTTAGATTTAAGGTATCCACAACATGGACAGTGGGTGGTGGTGAATGCAAAGACTCATGACTAGTTAAAGTGCTAAGATCAAATAACTCTGAGTGCTCATCGGTAGATGGTCATCTATAGGGTCATTCCATCATACAATGCTCAGGAAACTGTGTGGGGAGGAGGACAGAAAGAGTGTAAGAGCCAATGGATGGGGAGGAGAGCTGTGCAGTGTGGCTTCTTGGCATGACATGGCATACACACATTGTCTAGAACAGCTGTGTCTTCTTGTATAAGATCCACTCAAGAGTCAAAGTTCTAATCAAAATTCCAGCATGGATGCGTAGGAAACACAGAGTCCTTAAATCAACAGAAGAACCCTTCACAGTTGGTGGCTATGTGGTAGAAATATTTCCAGCTTTTCGAACATTCTGCACACGGATCTCTAGAGTGGCTCTACTACTTTACAATCCTACCAACAGCGAATGGGGGCTCTCCCCCCTCCCATCCTTGCCAGCATTTTTTGTCAGTTGCTACATTGACATTAGCCATTCTGACCGTGGCCAGATGAATCTCAAAGTTGTTCCAGTTTTCATTTCCTAATTTATAATAGTGCTGAACACTTTCAGAGATGTTTCTTAATCATTTTTATTCTTTTGAGAACTCTCTGTTTAGACTCATATTCCAGTTTTTAATTCAGTCATTTGTTTTCTATCTTTCCTGTCTTTTTACTTCTTTGTACACTTTGTATATTAATCATCTATCAAATGTATAGTTGCAAAGATTTTTCTCTAATTTTGTGGGTTCTTTCTACACTTGGTTGTTTCCTTTGAAGTACAGAAAGTTCTCAGTTTTATGTAGTCTGACTTGTTAATTGTTAGCATCTGAACATGACAACCAGAAGACAACCTCAGAGGTCATTCATCAAGAGTGGTTTACTTTGTTTTGAGACAGAGTTTCTTGCAGGTCTGGAGGTAGCCAAGTTGCAGGTTTGGTAGCCAGCAAGCCTGAGGGATCCTCCTGTCTCTGCCTATTCAGCCCTGGGATTAGAAATACTTGCCTCCTCATTTGCCTGTTTTCATAGGTTCTGGAGATCAAACACAGGTACTTGTGGTTTCATGACAAGTACTTAAACAACTGAGATAAATATCTCTCCAGCTCTTGAAATATGTTTTCAGTAGTTCTTGTTATGGCTTGAGTATGAAAGGTCTCCAAGGGACGCAAACACTGGTCTTCAGCTAGTGGCACCATTTTGAGCCTTTAGGAGGTAGAGCCTGGCTAGTGGCCATCAGCAGGGGTGGTCCTCTGAAAGTTATACCCAGTCCTGGTTCTGATCTAGCACTCAGCTTCCTAATCCACTGCCCTGTCACCTACTCCCACTACCCTGGGTGGAACTGTTCTCATGACCGTCTCATGAGTTCCTCACTATGATAGACTAAACTCTCTTTGAAAGTTTGAGCTAAGAATATAACTTTCCTACTTTCAAGGTTTTTTTTTTTTTAATTTTCTGTCAGGTATCTTTGTCACAGCACCACAAGAGTAACTATAGGATTTTATCATGAGAAGAGAGATCACCTTTGTGATTAAAAAAAAAAAAATAGAAATTGATTCCTTGATCATTTTATATAAATAATATATGGATCAAAAGACAAAAGAGAAAAAATAATGATATAGAATGGTGGATATTTCCATGAGAAGGTTAAAGAGGAACCAGAATTTTCTTCCTGTATTTTATTCTGTGAGGTAAGATTTTGGCTGGCCTTGTCCTCAGGACCTTCTTGCTTCCCACTGGAGATTGCAAACATGTATCATCCTAGCTAATTTTTGAGTCTAAGATTCTTTTAAAGTGAGTCAAAGATATAATGGTGAGTTGGTTTTAGAATTTATTGCTAGCTTCGGCCTCCTTTCATCAGTTTTATCATTCAGGGAAGTCTATAATGCACTACGTATAAAAAGCAAAGCCACTCTACGTGTTCTACTACCATGGGCCATGTTAAGATTATTCTGGGATTGTTCCTGTCTATAGGAAATGCAGGGACAAAAATGGAGCAGAGACTGAAGGAATGGCCAACCAGTGACTGGTCCAACTTGGGATTTATCACACACAAAAGGCATCAAACCCTGACACTGTTACTGATGCTATGTTGTGCTTGTAGACAGGAGCCTAGCACAGCTGTCCTCTGAGAGGCTCTACCAGCAGCTAACAGAGATAGATGCAAGTACTTAAAGCCAACCATTGGACTGAAGTCAGGGAACCCTGTGGAAAAGTTAGGAGAAGGATCGAAGGAACTACATATGTCTTGTCTGCCCTCAGTGGTAGAGGATGCACCTACTCCTATAGAGACATCATACCCCAGGGAATGGGAATGCCGGTAGGTGAGGTGGGGTTGGGTAGGGTCATGAGGAGGTAGATGGGGGAGGACCCCTTCAGATGGAAAGGAGAAGGAGGATAGAATGAAGAACTCTGGGAGGGAGGACAGGGAAGAGGGGCAACATTTGGAATGTAAATAAATAAAATAATTTAATTTTTAAAAAGATACTTCTAGGTTTTCATATTACAAATATAATCCCTGTAACCCAAGGATGATGCAGGGCCCTAAGTAGGCAGCTGCTGTAGATGCTCTGGCTGCCAGATGGCTGCTTTCTTTTATCAGTGAGTCTTTTCCTAAAACAAATAAGCAAAGAAAGAAATCCCACAGAAACCGAGAACAACACGTAGCCTTAGGGAATGCAGGGACTACTCAGCCTTATCCAGACACACTAAAACACACTCCAAGGAAGAGATAAGATTTATGTAAAGGAAGCCAACACAATCACTTAAGAAAGTTTCAGAAAATCATTCAAGCTGGGTCACAGGAAGGTGACAAAAGATCCAAGGTCAACCCTGAAGGAAATTCACATGAACTCATGCCTTGATTCAACTCTTTTGTTTCTCTATGGCCTGGGGTCAGCCTCTCTCAGATCAGGTCCTGTGGGAAGGAGCAGCAGGTACAGATCACAGTCTATGTTTCTCCTGGCACTGAGTACTGCAGATCCTTGGCACCCTGAAAAGGAGGTTATGAGACGAGTCATTATAAATTAATAAATCTGGGATTTAAAATATAAGCTAAGTAGCCAGTTCAATAAAGAAAGCCACCAGATTAAAAGAAAGAATGGTATCTTTTTTAATTTCAGATAAATCTGAGTTTCATATAAATAAATATTTTAATATATGTCCTAATTATTGCATAACAATCATTGTTTATATATTTAAAATTTAGATTTTATTGGGCTTTCTGTATCTTAAACTCCTCTGCACATTTCCTAATCCACACTTTCCATGGAATTTCCATGATAAGAAAACTTTAACAATTCCCGATATCTATAAAAATCATTTTTTCTATGATTCCTTTCTATAATATTAAATTAAAACTTTCTGAGCAATCAAATAGTATTGTCTCTTTTAAATTATTCTTTAGAATTAAGAATTGTTTCAACAACAAATTACTGAGTTTGTTCACTCTATTTTCTACTCAGCTCTCTAGCCTTTAAAGTCAGCCTTCAAGAACCACATTATCCAGTTCCCTTCCCTCTGGTTTTCAGTCTGGTATAGCCAATGGGAAGTACTGGATGTACATTAAGGGTGGGAAGACACTGCTGCTGATGATATTTATCTTGCTATCAGATTCAAGCACACCTAGACACAGCTGAGCTACTATAGTGGGTCCCTCTACAGCAGTGGCTCCCAACCTGTTGGTCACAATCCATGTAGGGGTTCTATTTCAGATGTTATGCACATCAGATATTTACATTATAATTCATAACAGTAGCAAAAATTACAGTTATGAAGTAGTTATGAAATAATTTTATGGCTTGAGATTACCACATGTATTAAAGGGTTGCAGCATTAGGAAGGTTGAGAACCACAAGTCTAAAACAACTACAGTGTTGTTGAAGACCACAGCTACTCTCTTTAGAAAGAGACCCCTCCATTCATTGTTCAGTTCCATGTTCTTTCCACTATTTCTAGTGTCAGGATATTTTGCTATTTCCTTAAGCCTAAGTCCACCTTTTCCAATTATAAAAGAATTGCTAAGGCAGACAATGCTACAGGATAGCTTAAACACTTATATAATAGAAAGGGGTCACTAAACTTTGTCATATATAAATTGAAGTTACAAAACAATTCTTAAATATTCCTTAACTAGTCCATTCACAGACCTTATTTATTTCTTGCAAGGACTCTGACTGATACACCATAAACTGAATTCGACCCTTTGAATCATTGCAAATATTTTATTTCATGTATGTATTTATATATTCATTAAATATTCATTCATTTATTTATTGAGAACCTATTATGTACTACATATTATGCTTACAATGCTTATAATAGATTTCAATTCCCAATATCTCCTGTACAAATGACTGTCATCTTTATCCCTTCTTTGCCTTACAACCTCCCATACTTCTAGATCTTTAAGTAATCTCCCAGTCATAAAAGATAGTGTATTTGTTGTGGTTTAGTTCCTGGAAGCTCTGGAGAGGCTGGTTGGTTGCAAACTCCTTCAGCTCCTTCAGTCCTTCCTCTAACTCCTCATTGGGGTCCCCATGCACAGTCTGATGATTGGCTGTGAGCATCCATATCTATACTGGTCAGTGCTCCCAGGGACTAAACCACCAACCAAAAAGTACATATGGAGGGACCCATGGCTGCAGCTGCACATGTAGCAGAGTATTGCCTAATCTGGCATCAATGGGAGGGGAGGACCTTGGTCCAGTGGAGACTCTATGCTCCAGCATAAGGAAATGCTAGGGTGGTGAGACAGGTGGGAGTACGTGGGTGGGGGAGCACCCTCATAGAAGCAGGGAAGGGTATGGGATAAGGGCTTTGCAGAGGGGAAACGGGGAAGGAGGATAACATTTGAAATGTAAATAAATAAAATAACCAATAAAAAAAGGAAGTGCATTGTAAATGACAAAGAATGAGCATGGGTAAGCCACTAAGTCACCCAGTTACCCGAAGCTAAATCTACTAAATACCTACTGAGAACCTATTATGTACTACATACTATGTTTACAATGTTTGACAGATATAACCATTGGTTTCCTAAAGCATAAAATATAGTAAAATAGATGAAGATTAAACAAATGATCATACAAACAAGTGGGTAACTTCAATTGTACCATGTGCTTTAAAGATGTCTATGGCCCAGGGGCTTTCATGGTGTGTCAATCCAGTTAGGGAGATTAGAAAAGGCTTGAGTGAAAAAGGACTCTGGGAATATAGCATAAAGACAAATAGGCAGGGGAATGGTTAGATATTTTACATGTATTGAAAGAGCAATGATTTTCTGGGCAGAAGATAATGCCATGAGGAAGAAATCCAGTTGAAATGGCTGTTAACCAATCAGGGCAGGATGGGGGTTTTTTGTTTGTTTGCTTTTTTGTTTTTTCTTTTTTTGTTGTTGTTGTTTTTAACTTGTATTGCATTATGATGAGAAAAGTTACATGATTTCAATTTATCTGAATTTGTTAACATTTAAAAACATATTTTAAGTAAATAGAATTAAATCACATTCTTGTTTCCCTTTTGTGCCCCAATTCCTCCCAGAGACCCCCCCTCTTCAATACCTACGATATCTTTTTTTGTCACATTCCTTAAAATTTATAAAATATTATAACAATAAAAATGAGTATTATAAAAGTTGTTTGATATAAAACAACAATCAATTTAACAGTGTTATGTAGATGCTTGTCTACAGCAATACTGAAAATACATGTTTTTCTCAATATAAATTTTAAATATCTCCAAACATATTAACTGTATATTTCAAAATAATACATCACTACTAGTATTTTCTTAAATGAGCATAAATATACAAAGTCTTTTTGTATGTTTGTTTGTTTTGTATTTAGTAGAGTTTAAAATATTGGTTCATACTGTGGTACAAGCCCAAAATAATAACAATGTTTAGACATTGGATTTCATTGTAATAAGACTGTATTTCAATGACCCTCACATCACCAAAGGATTTTACCTCCCTTGTAGCTAAGTTGAGAGTTGACAGTTCTGTTGTGCCAAGGAATGAATTGTAGGCACGATTTTTTGGATACAGACTTCTGCTATGGTCAAAACTAGTTGACTTGAGTGAGTGACTTTATTCTCAGCCCACAGAGAACCGGTTACATTCATTTAAGAAATGGTGTGTGCATTAAGATGATCTATCCATAGAGTCATTCACCAACTGTTTCAATGAACAATGGTTCTACTTGGAGGGTGGCATAGACATTAGGTGTGGGTAAGAATCTGGTTCATTGGCTGTGATAATTTGGAAAGGCATTCATCTCAGAAAAAGAGTAACGTATAAAGTCCTCTTCTTCAAACTTGATACAAGAGCTACAAATGTCAAGCAAAGCATTCAGTCTCACTCTTTGTTATTCTCTTTCCTAAAGCCACCTCCCAAGTTAATCGTCTATGTCTCCCTTGGGTATATAAATACTTTTGAAATATATAAGCTGTTCTGAAAACCATAGTATAGTATAAAAACATGAAATAAACAATACTGCTAATAGAGAGGCTGTGATAGGAGAAGCAAGATTTCAAGACCCTTATGTTGTACACAGCAAGACACTGTCACAAACAAGATGAAAGTATATATAGATTGTACAATATTGGACCTATTTTTCCAATTACCAAATTAGAGAGACCATTGGATAACAACCAAGAAATTTCTAATTCCTCATATTTTTGGATTTCAATCAACTAGGATATGTTGGTAATATTAATTTTCATATTAAGATATTAAGAAAAGGTAATTGTTTTTGTTATAAGAGGTGGAATTAGATTTGTATGGATTTGTTGAAAGATTACTTTCTTGCTTTTTTTAGGGTGTAGTTTTGCTCCTTATGTTGATGTTCTCCATCTATTATCCTTTGTAGGGCTGGGTTTGTGGAAAGATATTGTATAAATTTTGTTTTGTCATGGAATATCTTGTTTTCTCCATCTATGGTAATTGAGAGTTTTGCTGGGTATAGTAGCCTGGGCTGGCATTTGTGTTCTTGTAGGGTCTGTATAACATCTGCCCAGGATCTTCTTGCTTTCATAGTCTCTGATGAGAAGTCTGCCATAATTCTGATAGGCCTGCCTTTATATGTTACTTGCCTTTTTTCCCTTGCTGCTTTTAAAATTCTTTCTTTGTTTAGTGCATTTGGTTTTTTGATTATTATGTGATGGGAGGAATTTCTCTTCTTGTCCAGTCTATTTGGAGTTCTGTAGGCTTCTTGTATGTTCATGGGCATCTCTTTCTTTAGGTTAGGGAATTTTTCTTCTATAATTTTGTTGAAGATATTTACTGGCCTTTTAAGTTGGAGGTCTTCACTCTCTTCTATACCTTTTATCTTTAGGTTTGGTCTTCTCATTGAGTCCTGGATTTCCTGGATGTTTTAGATTAGGAGCTTTTTGCTTTTTGGATTTTCTTTGACTGTTGTGTCAATGTTTTCTATGGTGTCTTCTGCCCCTGAGATTCTCTCTTCTGTCTCTTGTATTCTGTTGGTGATGCTTGCATCTATGACTCCTGATTTCTTTCCTAGGTTTTCTATCTCCAGGGTTGTCTCTCTTTCTTATTTCTTTATTGTTTTTATTTCCATTTTTAGATTCTGGATGGTTTGGCTTATTTCCTTCACCTGTTTGATTGTGTTTTCCTGTAGTTCTTTAAAGGATTTTTGTGTTTCCTCTTTAAGAGCTTCTAGCTGTTTACCTGTGTTCTCCTGTATTTCTTTGAGGGTGCTATTTATATCTTTCTTAAAGTCCGGTATCATCATCAGGAGAAGTGATTTTATATCTGAATCTTGTGTTTCTGGTGTGATGGTGTGTCCAGGACTTGCTATGGTGGGAGAATTGGGTTCTGGTGATGTCAAGTAGCTTTGGTTTGTGTTGTTTATTTTCTTATGCTTGTCTCCTACCATCTGGTTATCTCTAGTGCTACCTACCCTTGCTAAATCTGTCTGGAGCCTGTCCTTCCTGTGATCCTGGTTGTATCAGAACTCCTCAGAGTCAAGCTGTCTCTGTGATCCTGTGATTCTGGGATCCTGTGACCCTGGGCTTGTTAAAGCACCTGAGAGTGCAGCAGCTTCCTCTGGGTGTTGTGGGACTGGCTGTGGAGCCTGGGCCCAAGGTCAGCTCAGAACACTAGCCCAGAGAGACTGGAAGGAACCCAAGCCACTCTGCTGGCAGAGTTCCTGTGTGCTGGTCCCACTAGTCTCAGTTACTCCTGGTGTTGGGACAGATGTTGGGTCCTCCTCACCTCTGATCCCGAGAGTGTCAGAGCGCCTGGGAGTGGAGCTTCCTCTGGGTGTTGTTGGACTGGCTGCAGAGCTTGCACCCAAGGTCCGCTCAGGACAGCAACCCCCAGCATGATCTTAATATTCTAATACTATGACTCTGGCAGGGACTAACATGCCTCACTGTATCTGCCAGGCTGGTGGTAAAGATGTATGTCTTTTCAGAGTCTATTGACTCTAAATGACAAGATTGGGATTCAAATCTGGTCTTCAATAACCAAAGACTCAAAGTGTTCTCTCTCTGCCACAGTTGTCTCTTTTTCTCTCTTCCATACGCCATGGCCACATTAGTCACTGATTCAGACCAGAGAAACGAGTGCCATATTCTGCAGCAGAAGACTTCTGTTCAAGCCTTGCAACTGTCATTTAGTCATGGTGAGACCTTGGATAATTCGACTGGTCCTGTAGCATGGGGTGCCCTCACTTCTAGCTATTGTGGTAATCAAATGTGCTTATTAGCTCATTTAAAGATGTTAGTCTCACATTTCTTGTAGGTTGTCATTTTCATCTAAAAATATGGCAACTAAAACTGAAAGTCTTTTCCTAGATGAGAAAAATGAGAATTTTAGAGAAATTAAATGATCTATCCCTAGTCATACAGCTAGTGGAGATAGAGGCAGGACTGATTTCCAAGCTCTTGATTTCTGCTTCAGGGCCATTTGCTACAGAGCCTCTAAACTCACATCATATGCTTCCAACAGGGAAAGAAATATGAGTAACCTTAAATCTCAGCAGTGCTGGCAGGTCACTGTCACCAGCTCTGTCCAAGTTTGCAGAGAGAAGTCTTGCCACTGATCTAGCACAGACGTCTGTGGTTCAAAATGCATCTAGCCAACTTTTAGATTGCTTCATCAGCTCTGGAGTTACAAGTCGCTCTGTTACTATGGGGATGGAAGATCAGAGAAAGAAGTGAAGGCAGTTTCTGCTACAGATCCAATAGGGGCAGGAACCAATGGCATCCATATTCAGCCGAGGTCTTATTTGCAAGCCCTCCATCAGAGGCCAAAGGGATCATGCTTCCATGCATGGCAATCGAGGAAGAGAGTTACTCTGAGCCTGTGAAGACCCAGGGAGAAGGTAAACTTCGCTGAAAAACTACAAAAAGGCAAATGGCATGTATAGTCTCTGCTTGCAGAGCTCTGGGCAAACTGAGGAAAGCGATGTGGTTGATGAAACAAAGCTGGCTTTGAAATCAGACATTTTGGACTCAGAGACTAAGTCTTCTACTCACTAGCTCTGGCAGCTATCTGCACAGCCTGGCTTTGATCTCTGGTCCCATGATAGAGCAATGCTCCCTTGTCTGTGTAAAGGTCGAAGGTATCGCAGGACTAGCTCTTCTCAATGCATTGTGGGAACAGCTGCATGTCACTTCAAGTCTAGCATGTATTGCTGGAATGACACCATTCAGAGATGTCATTTTCTCTGGCATGGTTTCAGTTGTTCCACAGCCTGGATCCTGATGGCAGCAGATGGCACTGTTCACTGACTCAGCATGAATTTGGTGACTCAGCAAGG
Organism: Montemys delectorum; assembly: GCA_019843815.1. Lineage (NCBI taxonomy): Eukaryota > Metazoa > Chordata > Mammalia > Rodentia > Muridae > Montemys > Montemys delectorum. The sequence goes on from JADRCD010213480.1 coordinate 28,330, forward strand.
AAAAAAAAAAAAAAGCCTGAGTTTGAATCTCTGAGGTTGTGTATAACTGCTACATGCTACAGTCTATCCAATGGGAAGTTTTTCTATACTGTTCTCAGTAAATGTCAGGGCCTCTCTGCTAATGACTGTCTCGCATTTATAATAGGGATATGCACGTTTTTCTCAGGGTTGTAAGAATTTCTGACAGTCTCAGTAAATCACGCCACAGTTCTTAGCACGTCTTTGGTCCTCAAACAATGTTATTAAAACAACCAAAAAGAGACCCAGATGGAAGCAAGATATCCTTAACCAAATAAACAGTTTGCAGACTCTATTCAGCCAGTCACCTTGGCCTGGAGGTCGGGCAGCCAAGACACAGAGCCAAAAGGATGGAAGATTGCCATGACTATCTTCAGTAACATATTCATTCCCTCTCCCATGGACAGAAGAACACAGACTATGGGACAGATATTATTCTAGCATGGGGAATTCATGACAGTCCTCTGGACTTTACTTATACTGTCTAACATGTTTGAGGGGCTACAGTTCAGATTATTTAACTACACCCTCCCAGAGGATAAAGTCTCTTACACATCCTATTTTAACTTTTGCCATTCCTCAGGACAATTTGTGCATATATTAAAAGACTTAATTCCTAAGGTACTCTTGCAAAAGAGGAAATGTTGTTACTATATACAGTCATAAGTAGGAGGCTCAAGGCTGGGAATGGTTTTTTTGTTTGTTTGTTTTTGTTTAGCATTCAGCTGTTCAGTGGCATTCACAGACATAGACTCTGCACTCAGTGATTTTTAGTTAGACATTCAGATGTTGAGGCTTTGTTTCCCCGAATGTCCATTTGGCAAATCTGAATCACCATTTTACCTGGCTAAGTCCTCTGTGAAAGTTCTGCAAACACTTGGGAATGAAATCACGTTGTGGAAAAAAAACACAGTACAGTGGGATGAATGGGATACTAGACTGAGCTGCACAACACAGCTTCTCAGACTGTCCTGCTCTGTAACTCTATGTGTGCAGAGAGACTTGGGAGTATTTGATTACCCTGACACAATGAGTGATAAGAAAAGACCAAATCAAGTGGTACCTGACTGTCCAGGGCTTTATTGAAGTGAGTCTTTATGGAAAGCTGAGCCATATCTAACTCCTTTTCATTCAGATTTTTCTCTAAGCCCATATATTGAAATTGAACAAGTAAAAACTAGTTTAAAAACCTGTCTTTTGTGAAAGTTTCCCCTGTTGTCCTATTAAAATTAACCTGCTTTCATCTCTTGTTTATCTATTAACCTGCTATCTTCTGTACCCTGAAGTTCTATTTATATGGCAGGGCAGCCTCAGCCTGAGAAAAGATGAGAAATGAAAAGGCAGTATGGGGGGAGGCGAATCATGGAGAACTCAAAATGTCAAAGAAAATCGTTATTTTCTTCTGTAGCCAAGTGTGGCTGCTGGAAAATTGGAGAACATTTACAAACTAAAATACAATCACATAATCAGTTGATTTATTAAAAGAAAAAAGTATACTAGAAATCCGTGTTTGACAATGTGATGTGGCAGGTAGTCACATCCATCTCCCCCCTTCCCCCCCCCTCCCGCCCCCTTGGAGATACTTCTAGCTTAGTGGTTCACTACTTAGATTTTCTTCAAACTCCCAAAAGAAACTGAACTCTATTTGTCCACAGGACTCATGAGATAGTGAAATCGTCTTTGCAGTATCACTACTTATAAAATCTTTTGGGATTCTTCCAAGTTGTTTCTTTCATGAAAAATGACCCCTGTGTTCCTGTAGAACAGGAACAAAAATACTCAGAAATATGTGGTACTCTTTTCACAGAGGAGTTGGTTTGATCAAATGTATACTGGATTAAGAAAATGAGTTGAGCCGGGTGGTGGTGGCGCACGCCTTTAATCCTAGCACTTGGGAGGCAGAGGCAAACGGATTTCTGAGTTCGAGGCCAGCCTGGTCTACAGAGTGAGTTTCAGGACAGCCAGGACTACACAGAGAAACCTTGTCTCGAAAAAAAACTAAAACCAAAACCAAAACCAAAACCAAAACCAAAACCAAAACCAAAACCAAA
>JADRCD010213480.1:30408-46287 GCA_019843815.1 Montemys delectorum
CCAAAACCAAAACCAAAACCAAAACCAAAACCAAAACCAAAACCAAACAAACAAAAAAGAAACTGAGTTGTATTTTAGTTCTCCCTTCTGTAGCCAGGAGACCCCATGTCTCCATAGTTAGCAAATCCACTATTCATTATGACTAGCTAGCAGCATCCTTTTCCTGAGTGGCACAGCAAATTCTGAGGTGTTTTCAATGTTATCTGTAAGGTATAAACTGTTCTGTAGGAGTTAGATAATGAGTGTGTACTGGCTGGATTTTTGTGTGTCAACTTGACACAGGCTGGAGTTATCACTGAGAAGGGAGCTTCAGTTGGGGAAGTGCTTCCATAAGGTCCAGCTGTGGGGCATTTTCTCAATTAGTGATCAAGGGGGTAGGGCCCCTTGTGGGTGGTGCCATCCCTGGGCTGGAAGTCTTGAGTTCTATAAGAGAGCAGGCTGAGCAAGCCAGGGGAAGCAAGCCAGCAAAGAACATCTCTCCATGGCCTCTGTGTCAGCTCCTGCTTCCTGACCTGCTTGAGTTCCAGTCCTGACTTCCTCTGGTGATCAACAGCCATGTGGAAGTAAGCTGAATAAACCCTTTCCTCCCCAACTTGCTTCTTGGTCGTGATGTTTGTGCAGGAATAGAAACCCTGACTAAGACAGAGTGGTAAGGAATGATCTTGAAGTATCTCCAAAATGACATCACAGTTCCTCTCTACCAGTCTTGACTCTGACTCACTAGCTGAGCTTGTCAGGGCCCCTTGCATGCCACCTGGCTGTCCCAAGCCAGTGTGATTTCAGTGCATCTAGGCAGCTCTTTGTAGATTAGGATGTCTTGAAGAAATAGTCACCATTTGTTTTTCCCTGTGCTTACCCCATGAGCCACTTGACCCCTGTTGAGCCTTTCCAAGGTCTCTCTGACCCTTAGTCTCCAACAGCCCTTTAGAGCACATCACGATTACTTGTATCACATATTAATTTCCCCTTTGCTCTCAATTCCTCTCCAACTATTTGTAACCTGCTGTATGTAGAACAACCAACCTTACCCAAGCCACATTTTGCATGTTCTCTGTCATAGAGCTTCTCAAACTTTTTCTTTTGCTTACACTTCAAAAATGTGAAAACTAATATCCATTCACAATGTTAGCCATTTCCTAAATTTTTTATGAAATAATTCCAAAGGTTGGAATTTCCTTAGGTTGTAAACTATACTTAAAACTAAAAATAATTTTAAAAAACTAAAAATAATTCTTAAATTATTCATAAAATTATTGAATAGAGTCTAATACCACAGAGATTTTACATCCTTCCATTTGAAAATAGTCATTTCCTTAACTTACATACAATATAGCTTTTAAAAAAAAATAACCTCAGGCTGGGTGGTGGTGGCACATGCCTTTAATCCTAGCACTTGGGAGGCAGAGGCAGGTGGATTTCTGAGTTCGAGGCTAGCCTGGTCTACAAAGTGAGTTCGAGGGCAAGCCAGGACTACACAGAGAAACCCTGTCTCGAAAAAACAAAACAAACAAACAAACAAACAAACAAAAATAACCTTAATGAATTTGCCTAAATTAAATATATCTTCATGTTATTTTAAATCACCCTATAAGAGTTTTCTACAACAAAATTATTTGTGACAGGCATTTCTTTTTAAATTCTTGTATCCATAAGTTTTCTTGTATATAATTTATCTTATACTAAAGAAGTCATTACAAATGAGCAGTACACAGCTGTATTTAAAAACATATTATTATTTCGTAAGTGATTAATTAATAAACATAAAGAATAAATTTTTATTGAATTTTTATTCTTTGTTTAGTTATCTGAAAATTTCCTATATGTATATAATACAGCCTAGTAGTTACTCTTCCCACAATTTTCTCTTTTGTCCCTCCTACTCTTGTCAACTTCCCACCTGTCTACCTGTCTGTCATTTTCTAGGATTCATGACTTTGGGGTTATTTTGTGATCCATTTAGTTTAACTAAGGTCATCTTTATGACCATTGAATTGGTACTATCTTTGGAACCTGGTGTCATTACCAGTGAGTACACAACTGAAGACAATGACTCCCCCTTGCCCTGAATCTATCTACCTCCAAAAACAGTTCATCCGTAAGAGGTAGTAATCCTGCAGATCTCCCTATTCCACCCTGGATACCTATTCATTAGCTTCTTCTTGTCCAAACCCAGTGCTTTCATCTGCAATTGTTGAGAGTTTGAGGTTGCAAGACTGTACATTGCCTGTATGATGACATGTTTCAGTCCTTCTTCCTATCTTCTCCCTTTACATTCTTTCTGCCCTTTCTCCCACAATGCCCTATAAGCCTTAAAGAGGAATGTCTTGTTTAGGGACGAACACTCAATATTTCTTTGTGCTCAGCAGCTTGTGCAGTTGTAAGTCTTTGCATTCATCACCACTCACTGGGGAAGGTCTTTTCCTAAATAAGGCTAAGAGTGGGACTATATATGGCTGTAAACTCATATATTTAGAAGATGCTCTGATGAATCGAATTAGCTAGATGATAGAATTAAGTTCCCTCCTAGAGCCTGTGAACTCCCACAATGAACTTTTGATGAGGTTTAAAGTACCAGGCATGGATTCTGTCCTGTGGAGTAGTGGTTTACCTCAGTACTGTTGTGTTCCTATTGCACAGTGAGCATATTTTGCCTGGTAGGTTGATGTTGCATAATATTCATAGGGATTTTATTATACCATCAAAATTAAATTATCTGAACTTTTGAATTGTATAACAAAATTTTTATAAAGATCAATAATTTATCCACTGACTATTTTGTGATGAAAAGAAACAATTGGTAACCAACCACCTGAAGTAGAAAAAATAATTTTTTTTAATCTGCAGAAGAATCTACTTTCTAGAATCTGGGCAATACATCAAAACAGCATTACTCAAAGCAAGTGAATAGTTAATGTTCTTTTTTGAATTTTAGGAAATCAAAAAGATCTGAGAAAGTAAAAATAATGCTGGCTCAAAATTGCATATTGCTTAAATAGATTTTATAGTTCTTTATGTTTAAAATGTGATTACAGGTTCCATCAGTCAGCAAGTGGAAAATATCTGTCATAAGCAATGGTAAGGTTTTACCTTGTCAAATTAAGTCAACCAGGTGAGACTGTTTTCTATTTAAGTTGTTAGTATTATCAGTTATATACTCTAAATGTGAGGAAGAGAAGGGAAGAAAGGAGGGAGGGAAAGAAAGAAGAAAACCTTTTTATGTGTACTATTGTCTTTAATAGTCACCCATTTAGAGCTTAGGCACTGAGCACTTACTCTGTACCAGAGTCTAGTTCTTAAATATAGAAACATCTAAAGCAAGTCCTTAATAGGAAGTACTCCAAAAGAGTTGGAAATCATGGTGCTCAGAATGAGAATAGCCCCCACCGTCTCATCTATTTGAATGTTTAGGCATCAGGGAGTGGAACTGTTTGGGAAGGATTAGGAAGTATAATCTTGTTGGAGAAGGTGTTTCACTGGGAGCTTCCAAAGTCTACATTCTGCTTGCTGCTTATAGATCAGGATGTAATTCTCTCAGCTACTACTCTAATGATGTACCTGTCTGCATCCTGCTGTGATAATTATGAACTAACTCTCTAAAACTGTAAGCAAGTCTCCAATTAAATGTTTTCTATAAGAGTTGCCTTGGTCATGGTATCTCTTCACAGTAATAGAACAGTAACTAAGGCAGAGATTATAAGTAAAGTAAATTTAGGAAGAAAAGTAAATTGTGTTTTAGACATTTTGTTTGAGATATCTTTTAGACATTCAAGGGAAGCTAAAAATATCCAACTGAAGTCTAGAATCTCAGTAAAAAATCAGTGTTGATTTGCAGATAGGAAAATTATTCTGGATGAAATCACAGGATGAATGTAGACAGGAGACATGAAAGACTAATGAAGTGATGAACAAGACAAAAGGAAAACATGACATAATGATAACTAGATACAAAGTTTCCAGCTGGTGGTAGTTTTCATTTATGTCATATATTTCAAGTTCAAGTGGACAATAGCTAGAATCGCTTCTGCAGATAGTAAACTGAGGATCAGAGAGGTGTTGTTGAGAGCAGCTTCAGATGATGCAGGGGGTTGGTTCAGGATTTGTATCACAACATATGGCATCTGAGCATGGCAAGAACATAAGCAACAGAAACCAAGGCTACTTGTCATCATCAGAAGCCAGTTCTCCCACCACAATGAGTCCTGGATATACCAACACACCAGAAAAGCAAGACTCTGATTTAAAGTCACATCTCATGATGATGATAGATGACTTTAAGAAAGGCATATATAAGTCCCTTAAAGAAACACAGGAGAACACAGGTAAACAAATAGAAGCCCCTAAAGAGGAAACACAAAAATCCCTTTAAGTATTACATGAAAACACAACCAAACAGGTGAAGAAACTGAACAAATCATCCAGGATCTAAAAATGGAAATAGAAACAGTAAATAAATCACAGAAGGAGACAACCCTGGAGATAGAAAACCTAGGAAAGAGATCAGGAGTTATAGACACAAGCATCACTAACAGAATACAAGAGATAGAAGAGAGAATCTCAGGTGCAGAAGATACTATAAAAAACATTGACACAACAGTCAAAAAAAATGCAAAATGCAAAAATCACCTAACACAAAACATCCAGGAAATCCAGGCCACAATGAGAAGACCAAACCTAAGGATAATAGATATAGAAAAGAGTGAAGATTCCCAAAGTAAAGGGCCAGTAAATATCTTCAACAAAATTATAGAAGAAAACTTTCCTTACCTAAAGAAAGAGATGCACATAAACATACAAGAGGCTTACAGAACTCCAAACAGATTGGACCAGAAAAAAGATTCCTCATGTCATATAACAGTCAAAACACCAAATGAACAAAACAAAGAAAAAATATTAAAAAGCAGTAAGGGGAAAATGTCAAGTAACATATAAATGCAGAATTATACAAGACTTCTCACCAGAGACAATGAAAGCTAGAAGATCCTGGGTAGATGTCATACATACCCTAAGAGAATACAAATGTCAGCCCAGGCTACCATACCCAGCAAAACTCTCAATTACCATAGAGGGAGAAAATAAGATATTCCATGACAAAAACAAATTTATACAATATTTTTCTACAAATCCAGCCCTTCAAAGGATAATAGATGGAAAACGCCAACACAAAGAAGGAAACTACACCCTAGAAAAAGCAAGAAAGTAATATCCTTTCAACAAACCCAAAAGAAGATAGCCACACAAACATTAAAATAACATCTTAAATAATAGGAAGCAACAATCATTTTTCCTTAATATCTCTTAACATCAATGAACTCAGTTCTCCAATAAAAAGACATAGAATAACAGACTGGATAAGTAAACAGGACCCAACATTTTGCTGCATATAGGAAACATACCTAAATGTCAAAGACAGACACTACTTCATACTAAAGGGCTGGAAAACAATTTTACAAACAAATGGTCCCAAGAAACAAGCTGGAGTAGCCATTCTAATATCAAATAAAATCAACTTTCAACCAAAAGTTGTCAAAAAGGATAAGGAAAGACACTTCATAGGAAAAATTTACAAAGAAGAACTCTCAATTCTGAACATCTATGCTCAAATGAAAGGGCACCCACATTCATAAAAAAAAACCAACTTTATTAAAGCTCAAAGCACACATTACACCTCACACAATAGTACTTGGAGACTTCAATACCCCACTCTCATCAATGCACTCTATCAGATCACCACAGACTAAGGCTGGTCTTCAATAGCAACAAAAACAACAGAAAGCCCACATACACATGGAAACAGAACAACACACTACTCAATGATAACTTGGTCAAGGAAGAAATAAATAAAGAAGTTAGACTTTTTAGAATTTAATGAAAATGAAGGCACAATATATCCAGACTTATGAGATATAATGAAAACAGTGCTAAGAGGAAAACTCAGCTCTGAGTGCCTCCAAAAAGAAACTGAAGAGAGCATACACTACCAGCTTAACCACACACCTGAAAGCTTTAGAACAAAAAGAAGCAAATATACTCAAGAGGAGTAAACGACAGGGAATAACAAAACTAATGGCTGAAACCAACCAAATAGAAACAAAAAGAACTATACAAAGAATCAACCAAACCAGGAGCTTGTTCTTTGAGAAAATCAGCAAGATAGATACAACCTCAGCCAGAGTAACCAGAGGGTACAGAGACAGTATCCAAATTAACAAAATCAGAAATCAAACGGGAGATATAACAACAGAAACTGAGGAATCCTACTACAAAAGCCTATATTTATCAAAACTGAAAATCTGGATGAAATGGACAATTTTGTAGACAGATACCAAATATCAAAATTAAATTGGGATCAGATAAACCATCTAAACAGTCCTATAACCACTAAACAAACAGAAGCAGTCATTAATAATCTCCTAACCAGAAATAATCCCAGGACCAGATGGGTTTAGTGCAGAATTCTATCAGACCTTCAAAGAAGACCTAATACCAATACTCTTCAAACTATTCCACAAAATAGAAACAGAAGGAACACTACCCAATCCATTCAATGAAGCCACAGTTATGCTGCATATTCTCCCTTGGAGATTTAACAGTTTCTGTCTAATCAGGAACTTGTCACAATTTCCTTTCATAGAGGACTTCATAAGAGATTTATTTCTACTTCTATAATGTTTAATGTTCCAAATAGATTTTAAAAACTGGTTGAGTGCATACTACTTTTAGTTTCAGAAGATATCATGTATATTTAAGAGGCATTTAACTATTATAAATTATTTTTCATGACTTAAAAAACTGTCAATACTGACTTGTATATTTTAAAATAAATTTCATTAGTTAAAAAAAAAACAAAAGCAAAAAAAATTAAACCAAAAAACAAAACAGAAAAAAACAAAATCAGAAAACTATAATCTTGGAAAGAAGAGAGAATTCTTGGAACATTGTATTTGCATAGACTAAGAGGTGGGATCTCTCTTATATATGGAAACTTTGACTTTCCATTTGAGTGTGGAGATCTTAACAGCGGTGACAGAATGGTAACACACCAGTAAAATGATTTCAGTAGATAGGTCCACACTGACCTTGTAAGAGGTATTGAAAATTCACTTAGTCTCATCGCTGGGTTTTTTGGTGTTTGGGGTTTTGGCGGTGGTGGTGGCAGTGGTAGGTTTTGTTTGTTTGTTTGCTTGCTTATTGATTGTTTGTGTTTTGTTGTTGTTTTTGAGAATAAGGAAGATAGCAGTGGTTTGAAGACTAAGTGGTTTGAAGAAACAGTCATTTGGGAGAATGAGAATTTGAAGAGTCTAGGAAAAAGTAGATTATGTGGCATGAAGTCTTTCAGGGATGCTAGGAACTCATGGGCATGAATTTAAACTGATACCTCTAAGCAAGAATGTGTCTTTCTCCTAGAGTGTTAGCCAATTGGACATAAGCACAAGACAGAAGAAGAAGTAGACTTAGCAACAGCTGTGTTCTTTTTTTTTTATTAGATATTTTCTTTATTTACATGTAAATTTTTCCTTTCCCAGGTTCCCCTCCAAAAAACAAACAAACAAACAAAAACAACAAGAACAAATTCTTTTTGCCTCCCCCCTCCCCATAACAGCTGTGTTCTTGACTGGTATAAAAAAAGTGATAAAAGGGAGACAGGATGGGAAGAGGTCTTGGTAGTATAAAATGGAAAAAAAAATGACTGTGGGCTAAAGAACTTAAACAGACAGTTAAATGCTAGCAATGTTAATGCATTTAGATTAATATTTTCTTGTGTTTTCACCTCAGTGTTTTGCTCTCATGTAATTGTGCCAAGAAGAAGCATACGTTTTTCCCACCCACTCTGCTGCATAGTTAAAAGCAGATCATTTCAAATGGGTCAAAAGATCTAGAAAACCCTGGCTAATATACAGCCCCACCTTGCTATGACTATTACACAAAAGTCATAGAAAGAAAGAAAGGGACATCTACAAGAACAGAAATCCAGTCACTGTTTGGTAGGGATTGGAAGAGAGAGGCTTGGCTGCAAAGTGTAAGAGGGAGCTTTTTGATATACTAGACATGTTTCTCACCCTGCATGTTGTAATAGCTCCCCAATATAAAATTATTCAAAATTCATTGAGCTATACAGGAAAAATGACATCTCAGCAATCCTGCTTGAAAAAAAATATATAAGTGCTCGCTCTCTCTCTCTCTGTCTCTCTGTCTCTCTGTCTCTCTGTCTCTCTCTCTCTCTCTCTCTCTCTCACACACACACACACACACACACACTCGCACACACGCACGCACGCATGCACACGCACACACACATGCATACACACACACACCCCACACAGACATTCATACACACATACACAAACACACACATGCACAAACACACACATTTGGCAAATATAATAAAGAGGTCCAAAACATTAGAAAGACTCTCATGGAAGGAAACTACAGTTTCCAATATTTCAAATATGTCCCTTTGCTGGATCTACAGGCCAAAATAACAATGTAATTTGGTATGATTAGAAATGCTGAGAAAGATGCCCTTCATTTATCAAGTGGTGGAACAACATATGAAAAATATTTAAGAAAGAACTGGGGGGTGGGCACAGTACCAACCTCTCTTTGAATAATTTTATATTAACATAGTAAACATAGATCCAGAAAACCTAGGAATCTAGATATTCCCTAAAATTTCCTCACCCCATTGAACCTCTCAAAGAGTTTGTGTGCACACTAGTAATAAAATAAACATCTATTGAAAGCTGGTCTAAACAAGGGCTTCAAATGACTTAATGCATTGACCATGCATTGGCATTTCCTGAATGCAATGTACAAATAAGCAGGCAAAGAGAGAAATGAGCAGTTTGTGGAGCCTATGTTGTCTCACTTTGCTTGACTTCAGTTCCTACACTGATTTGCAAAAGTAAGGAGGAACATGTTTAAGTGCTCCTCCCAATGGAAAGCATACAAATATTACCACACTTGCAGTTTTTTGGTTTTGTTGTTGTTGTTTTGTTGTTTTGTTTTGTTTTTTTTGGGGGGGGGGAGGGCAGAGTTTCTCTGTATAGCCCTGGCTGTTCTGGAACTCACTTTGTAGACCAGGCTGGCCTCGAACTCAGAAATCTGCTTGCCTCTGCCTCCCAAGTGCTGGGATTAAAGGTGTGCATCATCACCGCCTGACACAGTTTTTAATTTAGATAAAATTTGGCTTAGTCTCACTTCAGGAGGGTGAAAGTCAGCCATTAACTAATTCCTCCTCTTTCCTGAATCAATCCCCATCTTCTATACAAAGCTCTAAGCAGTGAATTAGTCAGGGACTCCACTATACAACGAAATGCAATTCTTATGTAGAGTTGGAGAATAGAAGATGAGAGACACATAAAGAGGAAGAGTGACAAGTGTGTCACAAAAAGACAAAATTACCTCTTAATCTTCCATTGTTTATGGCAATCAAACAGAACAAGAGTAGTCAATGCTAAACAAAGTGTGCAGTCATAGAGGCACATCTTACCCATATTTTAGGGGTAAAAATTTAAATGTTGGGCCAAACAACGTGGCACACACCTTTAATTCGGCATTTAAGAGGTAGAGAAAGGTAGATCTCTGTAAATTCCAGACCAGCCTGGTCTACACAGTGAGTTCTAGGATAACCAGGACTACGTAGAGTAGCCTTATCTCAACAACAAAGAAGAAGAAAAAAGAAAACAAACAAACAAAAACACAACAACAACAAAACTAAAATTCACCCCAACACACATACAGTAGAGGACTTCTGGGTCTGTGTTCATTCAGAGCTGATGTATCTAATCCTCAAGAGACTGGAGGCCTCAGGGAGTTTAGAGGTCAGGTGAGGTGTAGGGGTTGGGGATGGTCATCCACATGGTGGCATGGAAGTGGGGAGGAGATATAGGATGTGGATCAGTCAGAAAATGGATGGGGGGCAGGGAATGGAATATGGAGTACAAAAATAAATTAATTTTTTAAAAAATCAAGGCAAAATAAAAACTAAAATTCAAGGAGTGGAAGCAGTTTGACCAAAGACATGTGGTTTACTGGTATGTAATGCAATTAAATATAGAATTTGGATCTCGATAAAAGAAAAAGATGTCCAATGAAACTCATTGGTTATTGACTATTCAGTTGTCTAATGGCAGGACTTGGAATCTCATGCAATATTGGTTTAGAATCAGATAGAGACTGTGCTTGGTCCCACACAGATGGGGAAAGTGGAAACAGAACCCAGAGCAGATGTAGGACAACAGATGTAAAGTTCCTGAAGGAGACTTCAGAGAGAAAGGGGATTCTGGCTAAAGTGACCTACCAAGATTCTTAGTGAAGAGAGGCAACAACAGAGATCACCAGGGAGTGAAAGAACATGAAGAATCTGACCACATATTGAAGGAGATCAGTAACCAAGGTTGGCCATTTTTGCCAAGCTAAGTAAAGCTCTTTGGTAAACCTAACTGTTACAAAGGAGTGCATAGATGAACCTAGTAGGTGGTTCAGTCATTTAATTAAGAGTTTGACAAAATCACTTCTCGGCCTTTTGGCTAAGATCAAGTGAAGAGTTTGACCAAGCAAAGAGGCTTTTTATTAGTCTTCTCCCAATAGTTCCACTATACCACTTGAAGGAGCCAAAAGGCAACTTAATAAACTACAATACAAAATGAGCAGCTAAGCTAAAGTTAGAATTGTGCACACAATTGCCTGCCAGATCCACTGCACAAAAGTAAATTGACCATTGTTCAGTGCTGAACTCATGAATGTTGTATTCAATCACATGTTGCTGATTTTTGCTGGTCCAGCAGAAAAACAGAAAGCTCTTGAATACCATGACCATCAAGAGCCAGGAATGGCTGCAATTTACATGGCCTTGCTCCAATTTTAAATATCACAGTAATTAAGCACAGAAATGTCCACATTTTTTCCTCTGATTTCTCAGCAGCTGCCTCACAGGAGTTCATAAGGGTAAGGCAGGCCCTCTTAGTGGATATCAGGGTATATGATCATTAAGAATACCCTGAAGAGTTCTGGGTGGGTGGGGAGATAACTCTACACAAAGATGTAATATGGATGTAAGAGATGGGTGCCTGATATAGAGTGTGCTATAATCTGAATGGCTGTTTCCTCTCCAGAGTTCATGGGAAAATTCACTTCCCCCTCCCCTGGTGGTAGCAAGTAATAAGGCCACCATATTGATGAGACTTTGTGTGTGTAGCTCTCTGAACAACACCAAGAGAAACAACATACTAACATGGAAGAGGGAGATCTCATGAGGCCTTCTCATCTCTAGGCAAAGAACTACAGGGAGTTCAGGAGTGCTGAGAGCAGGAGAAATAATCTTTTCCAAGGAAGAGCCTCTCAAGTAGTTACTCAGTAACATATATATGTGTATGTATGAATGTATTGTGTGTGTATGTATGTATATGTATAGTATATATATGTATATGTATGTATTCATGTATGTATGTAACTTTCTATGGACTGAATATGTTGTAGTTATGTACTTAGGAACACACACACACACACACACACACACACACACTATCACTGCCACCACCATCAGCAACAACAACAACTAAAGAAATACAGCACAACCACTCTGGAAATCAGTGTGGCGGTTCCTCCGGAAATTGGACATAGTTCTACCAGAGGACCCAGCTATACCACTCCTGGGCATATACCCAGAAGATGCTCCAACATATAATAAGGACACATGCTCCACCATGTTCATAGCAGCCTTATTTATAATAGCCAGAAACTGGAAACAACCCAGATGTCCCTCAACAGAGGAATGAATACAGAAACTGTGGTACATCTACACAATGGAGTACTACTCAGCTATTAAAAACAATGAATTTATGAAATTCTTAGGGAAATGGATGGATCTGGAGAGTATCATCCTGAGTGAGGTAACCCAATCACAAAAGAACACACATGGTATGCATTCTCTGATAAGTGGTTATTAGCCCAGAAGTTTGGAATACAGGAAGAACAGCCCACAAACCACAAGAAACTTAAGAAGAAGGAAGACCAAAATGTGGACATTTCATTCCTTTCTAAAAAGGGGAACCAAATACCCACAGAAGGAGTGGCAGAGATTAACTATGGAGCAGAGACTGAAGGAAGGACAAGCCAGCCTAAATATAGTTATCTCCTAAGAGGCTCTGACAATACCTGACCAATACAGAAGTAGAGGCTCACAGCCATTCATTGAACTGAGTACATGGTCCCCAATGAAGGAGTTAGAGAAAGGTTCTATGGAGCTGAAGGGTTTGCAGCCCCTTAGGACGAACAACAATTACCAACTAGTACCCTCAGAGCTCCCAGGGACCCAACCACCAATCAAGGACTATACATGGTAAGACTGAATGTTCTGGCAGCATGTGTATAGTAGAGGATCACAAATTCGATCATCTATAGGAGTAAAGGACCTTGGCCTTGTGAAGGTTTTGTGCCCCAGTGTAGGGGAATGCCAGGGCCAATAAGTGGGAGAGGGTGGGGTGGCAGGCATGGGGAGGGGGGAGGCAAAAGGGGTTTGTTCTTGTTGTTTTTGTTTGTTTGTTTGTTTGTTTGGAGGGGAACCTGGGAAAAGGAGAAATTTACATGTAAATAAAGAAAATATCAAAAAAAGAAAGAAAGAAATACAGCACATGAATTTCAGAGAGCACAAGGTAAGATACATGTGTGGTGCTGGAGGGAAAAAAAGGAAATGGTAAAAATTCATGTAATTATGGTAAATTTAAAAAAGAGGTGTGACCTTTAAGAAAATGATTAAACCACAGGTTTCTTTTTCATGAACTGATTTTTTTCATAGAAAGGCCAGAGGGACCAAGATTAGGCTATTTTGATCTTAGTGCCTGAGCTATTGGTGTTCTGATGAGGAAGTTGTCTCCTGTCTGCAAGGCAGTTTCCCACTTTCTCTTCTATTAGATTAAGTGTATTCATTTTTGTGTTGAGGTCTTTGATCTACTTGGTCTTGAGTTTTGTGCATGGTGATAGATATGGGTCTATTTGTATTCTTCTACATAGAAACATCCAGTTAAACCAGTGCCATTTGTTGAAGATATTTTCTTTTCTCCATTATACGACTTTGGCTTCTTTGTCCAAAAAATCAAGTGTCCATAGGTATGTGGGTTTATTTCTGCGTCTGTAATTCAATTCCATTTATCCACCTGTTTCTTTCTATGCAAATACAATGTGCTTTTTAATTTCTATTGTTCTGTGGTATAGCTTGAAATCAGAGATGGTGAAACCTCCAGTAGTGCTTTTATTTTAGAGAAATGTTTTTAGAGCCAACAGTGGTGGTGCATACCTTTAATCCCAGCACTTGGGAGGTAGAGGCAGGCAGATTTCTGAGTTTGAGGCCAGCCAGGTCTACAGAGTGAGTTCCAGGACAGCCAGGCCTACACAGAGAAACCCTGTCTTGAAAGATCAAAAAAAAATTGTTTTTAGCTATTCTGGGTGTTTAGTTTTTCCATATAAAGTTGAGAATTGTTCTTTCAAGGTCTGTAATGAATTGTGTTGTTGGAACTAATGGCTCTAAGATCAATAATTGATAAATAGACCTCATGAAACTGAAAATGATTTGCAAGTCTAAGGACACCATCAAAAGGACAAAATGACAGCTTACAGAATAGAAAAAGATCTTTGCGAATCCTACTCTGGACAGAAGACTAATATTCAAAATACACAAAGAACTCAAGAAACTAGACATCAACAAACAAAATAACCCAATTAAAAAATAGAGTACTGAACAGAACAAAATTCTCAACAAGGAGGTCCCCAATGAAGGAGTTAGAGAAAGGACCAAAGGAGCTGAAGGGTTTGCAGCCCCTTAGGACAAACAACAATATGAACTAACTAGTACCCTCAGAGCTTCCAGGGACTCAACCACCAACCAAGGACTATACATGGTGGGACTGATTGTTCTGGCAGCATGTGTATAGTAGAGGATTGCAAAGTCGATCATCAATGGGAGGAGAGGCCCTCGGCCCTGTGAAGATTCTGTGCCCCAGTGTAGGGGAATGCCAGGGCCAATAAGTGGGAGAGGGTGGGGAGACAAGCATGGGAGGGGGGAGGCAACAGGATTTTGTTCTTGTTGTCTTTGTTTGTTTGTTTGTTTGTTTTTTGGAGGGGAAACTGGGAAAGGAAAAATCATATGACATGTAAATAAAGAAAATATCTAATAAAAAAAGATATTAAGAAAAAATTATCAACAGGGGAAACTCTAAATGACAAGAGGAACTTAAAGAAACATTCAAAGGCCTTAGTCATCATGGAAATGCAATCAAAGTGACTCAAATTCTACCTTACACCCATCAGAATGGCTAAGATCAAAAACTCAAGTGACAGCCCATGCTAGTGAGGATGTGAAGCAAAGGGAACACTTCTCCATTGCTGGTGGGAGTGCAAACTTGTACAACTACTTTGAAAATCAATTTGGCAGTTTCTCAGAAAATTGGGACTAGTTCTCCCTCAAGAACCAGTTATGTGACTCCTGGGCATATACCCAAAAGATGCCCCACTATAGCACAAGGACACTTACTCAACCATGTTCACAGCAGCTTTATTTGTAGTAGCCAGAAACTGGAAACAACCTAAATGTCTGACAACTGAAGAATGAACCTTTCAAAAAGAAGATATTTTTTAAAAAAAATGAAAGTAAACAAACTATGTATTAGCTAAAGGTGTACTCAATACAGGCAATATGAGAAACACAGAGGGGGTGTTAGCCTCAGTTTAGGAAAGTGATTCCTTCCACAGACAATCTATTCTCAAACCTACTTAAAGAAAAACCTCATTCCCTAGGACTAAGAGAGTAAGCTTAACCAAACAACCATGTCAGACTGCACGTGCACATGTACAATCTACACAAAAGGGCAAGAGACATTGGGAAGGATGCCTATACAAGAGAAAGCAACATTCCTTACAGCCTTTTGTCCACTGGATTTTATACCTCCTGTGCCAAATTGTTTCTCTCTCTACTGATCATTGTTAGAATTCCAGTTTGGGTTGATGCCGTTTTATCTGGATTTTACATTTCTAAAGCTTTTTCCACTATCATTTCCATTACATTATCATAGCTACTTATGTTTATAACAATCACATATAAGAAAGGGCTAAATTTAACCCAGGCTATGGCATACATTAGCAGTAGTGCTTGGGCAAGTTGCAGAACTCATGTGAGCATCAGTTTCTCACTTGAGAATGTTTAAATTCTCAATGATGATTCTAAATTCCAGTTTTTGTTTGTTTTTTGGTTGGTTGGTTGGTTTGGTTTGGATTGGATTGGATTGGGTTTTGATTTTTAAGGTATGGAAGACAGGGTTTCTCTGTGTAGCCTTGACTGTCCTGGAACTTTCTCTGTAGACCAGGATGGCCTCAGACTCAGAGATCTGACTCTGCCTCCTGAGTGCTTGGATCAAAGGCAATGATGCACCACCGCCCTTGGTAGATTCTAAATTTTTAAAGACACATTATTTTTTAAAAATGTATCTGCATCTTTTGATGCAGAGAAATTCAGATATTTACAGTTTTGTTGTTAATTGCTCTGTTATTAGAGAATTGTTATTAAGGAATCTTCTTACCACAGAAATACTGTTCTCCAAAACAGTAGCTCTGTCTTGATGCTCTGTGGTTATTCCTAGTCCAAGAAGTACTCAAAATCTCTGTTGCTAAGGGCAACAGGAAAGATCTAAATAAATGTATCAAATACCCCTGTTATAAACTGGTAGTAGAAGAGCCAGACTGACAGACAGACAGATGGGGAAATGAATGGTAACTGAGAAAACCAGACCTTTCTGTGGCATCAATAAACACTGTATTCTCACACAGCTTGGATGCCTATATCCATGGCAGAATTAAATTAAGCTTGTTGTTGTTGTTGTTGTTGTTGTT
>JADRCD010213481.1:9375-39319 GCA_019843815.1 Montemys delectorum
CTCTCTCTCTCTCTCTCTCTCTCTCTCTCTCTCTCTCTCTCTCTCTCTCTCTCTCTGTGTGTGTGTGTGTGTGTGTGTGTGTGTGTGTGTATGCGTGTGTGTAAATCTATGTGAGAATACAAATGTGTCAGCTGTGCTTGCTGGTGTGGACATTGCACATGTGTGCCCAGAGGTCAGCGTGAGGCATCTCCCTCCACCACTCACTCACCTTACTTTTGAGACAAGGTCTCTCTGGATCTGATCTCACACATTGGTTACCCTGACTGTCCAGTGAGCCTTAGAAAACTAGCTGTTAGCTATGGTAGCCCACTTCCCTGTTGTCACCAGCAGGGTTAGACTCTGGCCAGCCAGCACACCTGGCTTCTACATGGGTGCTGTGAATCCAACTCAGCACTCCTCATGCTTGCACAGTAGGTACTTTACACACACACACACACACACACACACACGTTTTTTGAGACAGGGTTTCTCTGTGTAGCCCTGGCTGTCCTGGAGCTCACTCTGTAGACCAGGCTGGCCTGGAAGTCAGAAATCTGCCTGCCTCTGCCCTGCCTCCCAAGTGCTGGGATTAAAGGCGTGCACCACTACTGCCCGGTTTAATGGGTACTTTATTGACTGAGACATCTACCCAGCTCCCACTACCACTATTTTACTATTTGTATCCTATAAAATCAGATTGTATATTTTAATTGCATACAACAAAATTATATACAATAAAACTTCAAAGATTGTCTGTTGAACATTTTAAAAATAAATCACCACTAATAACCAGATAACTAGTATAGTCTCCCCTCCTTGGGCCTCTTGGTTGAGCCTTCCTTGATAAGAGTGTCAGGATTCCAAAGGGCTTAACTCTCTTTCAGGCGCTAACTTGAAGTCACTAAGATTTAGTCCTATGGTGTTTTTTTTTTTTTTTTTTGAGACAAGAGTTTCTCTGTGTAACAGCCCTGGTTGTCCTGGAACTTGCTTTGTAGGCTAGGCTGGCCTCCAACTCATGTAGCTCTGCCTGCCTCTGGCTCCCGAGTGCTGGGATTAAATGCATGCATCACCATGCCTGGCTTCCTATGCTTCCGTACGTGTTTTCTAAGTTTTGGGGTTTGTTAATGTTTATAACTAAGATCTGGATTAAAGTTCACTGTTGCATTACAACAATGCGAGGATTTCAATACAAGTTCATGAAAGAGTTACCTTTTAAAACTGAAGTGCTCTATAATGCCTTTATCATAAATACTTCATGGCTTCCCAGGAACACTTAAAACCAGACAATGAATCCTGCAACTTTTCCAAAGTCATGTTGCATTTGCCTTTCTTCATACATTTTAAAATTAGATTGTTGATTTCTATATAGAATTCCATTAGGATTTTGACTCTATTCTGTTTGTGAGAGGGTTCTGAAATACAGTCCTAGCTGCCCCAGCACTTGTGGCAATCCTCCTGCCTCTGCCCCCCACTACCCCACTTTAGGAATGTAGGTGTGTACCTCATACCCTGCTGTGCACTCTGCTCTCAAAGCTCTGTTCTGCACATGCCACCTTTGCATATTCATTTGCAGTTTAATTGTTTTTCAACCTGCCAATGGAATCTTAGAATTCTGGAGTCTTTTTTTGTGTTAAAAAATATTTTTAAATTTACATTTATTCATTTTTGTAATTATTTACTTACTTACAGCTTGCCACAGCATGCATTTGTCAGAGGACAAATTACAGGAGCTGAATTCTTTTTTCCACCATGTGGGGTTCAGGAATCAGACTCAGCTTGTGAGGCTTTGTAGCAACCATCTCTATCTAAAAGCCATCTTGCCAGCCCTAAAATTCTTTTTTAAAATTTGAAATGATTAAAGATTCAAAGACAACTGAAAAGTCTTGCAGTTCTTCCTTGGTCTGAGAAAGATTTCCTCATCCCTCAGAACTGCCAGGTGTGTTGGGCCATTAGAGCACGTCCGGACTGCAGTTAGGGATTATTCTGGGTTAGGAAAGTGGGAGCTGAGAGGTTCTCCAAGATCCATGGCCTCACCACAACATATCCCCTGCATCTACGACTCAGAGAACATCAAGGAGGAGGAGATGGGGACTGTAAGTGCCGAAGCACCAGGAACTCTGCTGTGAGATTATGACTCCTAGGAATGACAGGAAGATTTACCCATGACATTCAACAGCATGGCTGCCTAAGCAATGTCTGAAGAGTGACCATCCCGGTGAGCATGCTGACGAGGAAAGGGCAGGTCTCAGGACCCCCAACTCATCCTCAAAGAAGTCAGCAATCCTAACAGAGGGAGAAATGGTCTCCCTAGGAAGGAGCTCCCTACAGTTCCTTTAGTCAGCTTTGAAATCATATACTAGCAAGTTGTGTGTGTGTGTGTGTATTGTATAAATTGTAACAACAATTTAATAAGAGGCCATGAAGTTTAGAGGAAGCAAAGTAGGAGGGGACATAGGAAGGCAGAAAAGATGTAATTATAGTTTAATTTAAAAAAAGTGAAAAGACAAACCATACAAACACTATGGCACCTGGATGCAAGAGGGAGTCTCTTTTCTTTGGGGTGGTGTCAGACACCATGGCCAAGGCAACTCTTAGAAAACATTTAATTGGGGTTACAATTACAGTAACTTGCTTTCAGTTTCAGAGGGTTAGTTTGTTATAGCCGAGAGCTTTACATCCTGATCCACAGACAATAGCAGAGAGACATTAGGTAGGCCTAGCGTGGGCTTTTGACACCTCAAAGCCTACTCCAGTGACACAGTTCCTCCAACAAGGCCACACCTCCTAATCCTTCCCAAACAGTTCATCAACTGGGGACCAAGCAAGGAAAAGTACGAGCTGATGGATCCCATGTTCAATCACACTACACACACCCAGAGGTGGCTACTGGGAGGCCCCAGGAGGTGACTTTGTACAGATGTGCACATTGGCAGCACTAATCGGACTCAGTGTGTTACAATAGCCAGATGTTTAAATTGGGGACAGAGTCCAGGGGAGTTGAGAGGGAGGAAATGGGGGTAGACATGACCAAGATACAATGTACATGTATGAAATCTCAAAGAAGAAAAGAAAAATTCAAGGAAAGAAAAAACAGACTGTATGTTTAGAGCTTTCTCCTCTTTCTTATTCCAAGCTTGCCATCCGAGTCACTGGGCGGGCCTCTCTCCCCATGCAAGCATTTTCCCTTACCCTTACCACCCCAGTCACTGGGCGGGTTTCTCCCCCAATGCAAGCATTTTCCTTTTCCCTTCCATCTCAGTCACTGGGTGGGCTTCTCTCCCCATGCAAGCATTTTCCCTATGGAAATGGAAAGAACAAACCAGATGGACTATGGAAAACTGCTCGTGAAGCGCTGTTACGGAACAATCTGGTCTCCAGGGTATGAACTGCTCTGGTGGCTCTGCCTTGAAAAGGTGGACACCTTGAGCAGATAAGGAATGACACTCAGCTTTGACTTAGCTGAGTGTAATGGCTCACATCCAGGGTCCCAGCCTCTCAAGCACTCTGGAGGCTAAGGCAGGAGGACTGCAAGTTTGAGACCAGACTGCACCACAAAGTGAGTTCCAGGCCAGGCTGAGCTACGTAGCAAGACCCTGTGTTTAAAAAAAAAAAAAAAAAGTTGAAAAAGGTGTCTTAGTTACAGCCACAGGAAGATGGTACAGAGCTAGCTGACAAAACTAAGCAGGTGATCGACCATTACGGTCTCTGGTTTTCATCCAGAGGAGCAGAAAGTATAAGTCTGTATGTCTGCAGAAACACCCAAGACAGCTGTTCACAGCAGCTTCACTCATCACTGCCCAAACCTTTAGTCACAAAAGATGTTCTTTTTTTAAAAAGTTATTTATTTTATATATGTGAGTACACTGTCACTGTCTTCAGACACACTGGAGGGGGAATCGATGGTTGTGAGCCACCATGTGGTTGCTGGGTTTTGAACTCAGGTCCTCTGGAAGAGCAGTCAGTGCTCTTAGCTGCTGAGCCATCTCTCCTGCCCCACAAAAGATGTTCTTTAGTAAGTGAGGATAAACTGAGATGTTTACAGAAAACAATATTACTTAGCACTAAAAACAGGTAATCACTCAAGGTATGAAAAGATATGGAGTATGTTTAAATGATATTATTTAAAAAGCCAATCCAAAATGGCTAAATACTTATTTTCTCACTTTGACCACAGGACATAATGGAAGGCAAAACTCTAAAGATGTAAAGAGGTCAGTGTTTGCCAGGGCTCCGTCGAGAAGGAGGGGGAATAAAGTGGAATGTAGGGGATTTTTTAGGGCGATGAGACAGTACTGTGTGATGTAATATCAAGGCCACAGCACTAAACACTCATCCATACACTGGACAGTGGTAAGGAGGACCCAATATGAAGGCTGGCCTCTCATGATAAAATAAAGCTAACGCCTCACTCCATGTTGCTCAGAAACTAACTGCTACTATTGGTGGAATGCAGAGCTACTCCCCAAGGTTGGAGGGTAATAGGAAATTTCTGTGCATTCTACTTTTTTTTGTTTTGTTTTGTTTTGTTTTTTGTTTTTCGAGACAGGGTTTCTCTGTATAGCCCTGGTTCTCCTGGAACTCACTTTGTAGACCAGGATGGCCTTGAACTCAGAAATCTGCCTGCCTCTGCCTCTCAAGTGTTGGGATTAAAGGTGTGTGCTACCACTGCCTGGCTTTTTTTTTTCTTTTTGAGACAGGGTCTCACTATGTATCTCTGGCTGACCTGGAACTTGTTATGCAGACCAGGATAGCCTTGAACTCACAAAGAAAGCTGTTTCCCAACAAGTGTGTACCACCACATCCAGCTACTTAATTTTGATATAAACCTAAACCTCCTCTAAAGGATAAAATCTTACAAGCATTCTAATAGACGTATGAACTAGAAGGGAATGAAAAGGCACTCAGGCTGGGCCAGCACAGCATATAGACATTTTGTGTTCAGACCCAGACCTCCTGGGGCTCTCCAAAGGCGACTCCGAGGTTCACAGCCTGGCCCCTAAGCACATAGTAACATAGTACCTATATTGTGTCCACTTTCCCAGATCCATCCTGCCACACCGCTTAGAACTCCACTGCACACCTACACCCTTTATATCCCCTCTAGTGAGAAGGCCCTGCTCAGTCCATATCCTTCACTAATCCCCTTAGGTTAGGTCAGGGCCCTCATTTACCCTTGTCACAGACAATGCTATATAGTTGTGGGGGTTTTGTTTGATTTTTTAAACTTGATTATGACCTACGTACGATCCTATCAGACACACTTCTAGGTCCTGGAGGATTTATCAATGAATGAAACAAACAAAAACTCCTGCCCTTGAGAAGTCTACACTCTAGAGGTGCCTTTCCCCTTGGCCTATGGGCTTGAAATGAACACAGAAAGAAGACATGCTCTGCCTACAGTGTTGCTTTCCAAGGTGCCTACTCCAGAGCAGACCCCAGCTCCTGGCACTGTAAGTGGTTTGATGGTGCTAATGGAGCTAACAGGCCTTAGAGCATCTGCAGTCCAGTACAATTCACTACCACTAGATAAGCACCATAGTGGCAGTAGCAGCAACAGGATCCCTGGGCAGATAGAGAGGCCAAGGAACACTGGGGTCCACAGAAGAGTGTGCACAAAGGGACTGTCCTTGACATCTTTCTTTCTTTCTCATTACCCCTTGTTATCTTCCATGAGGCATATTAACGTCCCCAACACATCTTCGTAAGACAGATAAAGGATGTTTAAGAAAGCCCAGCAGGATGAAGTGGGTTACTAAACTTGACTGGGCATCGGACTGGCTGGGTAATGGCTCAGTGCCTGAGAAGCTATTCCTTACAAGCTCTTTGGATTATTCTGATGGAGCCACTCACACAGCAGGGCTTCAGACAGACCACCATCCTTCAGGGTGTGCCTCGATCTGTCGCAAGCCACCATAACTTCCTCTTCAATCTCATGTTCTGTTACCACAGCCTCTATTTCTTTCGGGGCTCTGCTCAAATCTCATCTTCTTGATAAATATTTCACAAACCATAGGCAGAAATATTTCTGCCTAAAGGGAAAAGTTATGTGAATGTATGTGTGTATGTGCATGTAAGTGCAGACACCTGTGGAACCAAAGGGCTGGTGGCCCTGAAACTGAAGCTACAGTTGGCTGTGAGCTGTTCCACATAGGTGCTAGGAACTGTTAGGTCAGTCCTCTGTAAGAGACGTGCTTTTAACCACTGAGAAACCTCTCTAGACTGGTTCTTGTTTTGTCTGGGAGACAGTGTCTCTGTGTGTAGGTAGGCTGGTCTTGAACTGATCCTCTTGCCCCAGGCTCCCAAGTGCTAGTTTCTAGGCTTATATAATCACACTTTTTAATACCTCTCCCTTTACCTTTCTTACCCACTTCCCCCTGTTTACTCTGATCTAAACACTTAGCTCAGTCTGCTGTAAGTGACAAGGTCAGTCTGACTTGTAGGGTCAGGAAAGTACCCCTCCATTTTAGAATCTCTGCAGACTCATTCCAAAGTGTAGCCACCACCAAAGGCGAAATGACTAAACATATACTTACATGAATGATACTGAGCATACACAAGGTAAAGATGCTCACACTTGTCCCTTTCCAACCCTGAAAGTCATCATTTGTATGTCTCCCTAACAGGCTTTACCCTACAGACTTGCGTAGATATATGTATAAAGGCGTGTTCCTGAATATTTTTTCTCTACCCTAAGTCCAGTGACACCAACTGGTGAGCTGAAACCAGTTAACTTCAGTAAGAGTAGTTCACAGGAGAGGTAAGCATGACAAACTGGATCTAAAAGTATTGTTTTATTGATTTGTCCCTGGCTGGCATAGGCCAAATTCAGCTCATCTGTTGTCTTCATAGTCTTCTTGCAACCAAACCACGCCCACGCAATACTATCTGTGGCTGCTTTATACGGAACCAAGGTGGGCAGTTACAGCTATAGCTGAAAAGTCCCCACTGTAGCAGCCCTTCACACAAGAATATAACTGGCTACTGCTCTGGCCTTAAGAAATGGAAGCTGGACTTGGTGGCACACACCTTTAATCCCAGCACTCAGAGGCAGAAGCAGGCAGATCTCTATGAGTTTGAGGCCAGCCTGGTTTACAAAGCGAGTTCCAGAATAGTCAGGAATACATAAGGAAACCCTGTCTTGAAAAATTAAAAGAAGAAAAGAAAGAAAAAGAAAATCCTGGAGAAAATATTAGCAATGCAAAGCCAGTCAGGTTATGGGAGCAAGAGAGAAATTTCTAAGTTTCTCTGTTTCACAGTCTCTGGTATTTTGTATTTTCATCTTCTTGCCCTCTAGTTTGAATACAAATTCCAATCCTTATGTTGGTACCACATTTGTTTAGACATGACCACAGGCTGGCCACGGATAAAAAGAAGACTTAGGCAAAATTCAAGGAAGGTATACTATAAATATTAGCTATGTTGGGAGAGACAACTAAGAGAGAGCTAAGTGAAGGAACTAAGACAGCTCCCTGAGTTTGAGGCTAGTCTGAGCAACATAGCAAGATGATTATTCCAAAAACAAAACAGGGGGCTGGAGAGATGGCTCTTTGGTTAGAAACACACACTGCTCTTACGAAAGATCCAAGTTTGCTTCCTAGCAGCCAAGCAGATCATAACTGCCTAGAGCTCCAACTTCAGGGACATTACTCTCTCTGGCCTCTGCAAGCATCCCCCAAACACACACACATACACACCATATAAATAAAAATAAATTACTTATCAAAACCCGAAATAGGTTGGGTCTGGTGGTGCATGGCTTTAATCCCAGACCTTAAACAATAGATGCAGGCAGATCTCTTGTAAGTTCGAGATCAGCCTGGTCTACAAACTCTACAGAGTTCTAGGACAGCTAGGGCTTTGTCACACCAAGCCACCCTGTCTCCAAAAACCAAAACCAAAACCAAACAAAAGAATAGTATCTGAACAATAAAATTTATAATAAGGAGCATTATAAGACTATTTCTAGATTTCTATCAGTAAAATGTATAATACACACAAATACTATTTGAGGGATACTTGTCTCCACTAAAATGTAAGCCAGTCTACAGCCATACCACCCAAACTGATTTCAACTACATATAAGCTCGTTTTATTCTAGGAATTATACAAAGAAAAAAAAGGTCATGGGTGCCAGTCAACTTATGTGGCCTGGTTGGGGATAGGAGCAGTTTGGGAATTCCCGTTTTCATGGATTGACTTGTCAGGCCTACATCGTGTTCTCAGCTCTGTCACCAACTGGTCATATGAACTGGCAAACTACATAATCTTTAAAATTTTAGCTTCATTTAAAAAGAGGGGTCCATCTTCTTACCTCATAGGGAGGCCATGATCACATACAGTGCCTGCCTCACTCATACTGTGCTTCTCCACAGATGGGTGTGGCCTCTTGACCCTCCACCCTTCACTCCTGGAGACACAGCCCTGATGTTGTCACATATTTCAGTGATGTCACAGCTCCCCCTGCTTGGCAGCTCCAGCAGCATCATATGTTACTCAGCCCAAGTGCTGCAGTGCAAGGGGCAGGGTGCAGGCAGCACTGGGTCCAGTCTTGCTCCTACAGCCCCAGCATGAGTCCATCTACAAAGAAGAGGCCGAAGAATAAAGTGGCTTCTAAGGTCAGACCTTGTCCTGGAGCCTTGGCAGGCCCCATAGAGGAGATCTTACCAGAGAATCCGGCCACACCAAAATCAGTCTTTCCAGCCGGGTGGAAAGGGGAAAGGTGAAGGGTAAATGGAGGCCAGCAGAGCTAAAATGCTCTCAGTTCTGTTCCAAGCCCAATGTGACAAGACTCCAGTCTAGGACTGGTCAGACCATACTCAGGGAAAGGCACAATACCGGAGCACGAGGGGTCCCCCTGTACTAGCTCCCTCCCTTTCTTCTTATCTCTCAGATGCAAGATGAGAAACTACAGGACAAGAGAAACCAGCCTGTGAGCAAAGTCATTGAGCGGAACCGACTTAAAACGGTGAGATGTTCCATTTTAGCCCCTGCTTAGGGAAGCCAACCCCCACCTGAAGTGTCACCCCTAGGTGCTAGACCCATGGGAGCCAGCACATTCAGCCCTGGGCTGAGCCAAGCAACAGGCAGGGGATGAAGGGCTCTCCTGGGAGATCTGGAAACCTCTTTTTGGTTTCTTGACCCTGGCAGGTATTAAAAAACTTGTCCCTCTTGAAGCTATTCAAGAGCTCAAATAGCCGGATCCAAGAACTCCATAGGCTGGCCAGAAGGTGCTGGAATTCAATGCTCAGAGTTCCAAAGATCCTGCAAATCTCTTCTAGGTAAGCTCGGCCCACATCCCCTCCTCATACACTCACAAGATGGACCCAATAGCCATCTTTCCTGGGAACAGACGTTGTGGGAAAAGACTGGAAATAGTGACCTACGTTATAAGAAGGGCTCTGTGCAACAGGTATTTACTCAAGCTACTTTACTGATAGGGCCTGAAGCTCAATAAACAAAGTGATTTAGCTTGACCAGCTGAATTGATAATTGCTAGAGTACCTGTCTGAAGTCATTCCCACCTCATATCAAAGCTGTGGCTGTAACAGTGATCACAATCATCTAGCTACGGGCCCACTGACTGCTGGGATACTGAGATGTCTGTGGTGGGGAGCTTTCTTTTCTTCTTCTCCCTGCAGCCTAGTCCAGAGACTAACTCATGGACTGCCCTCTGAGTCTGAGGGTACAGGCTCAGAACCTGATTGTTCATAGGTTACTCTAGAATTTGGCATGTTACATATGCACTTCCACTTAGTCACTTCTTCAGAACAATCCTACAGACATTCCAGCACCCCATTTTTATGATGGAGACCCAGGGCTCTGGGAGGTTCCATGTCTCACCCTCTCTGGATGGTGGAAGTCTACCATGTCCGTGTCCACAGACTGCTACAGTCTGCTGCTGTGTCACTGCTTATGTGGCCGATCTTGACAGCTGGCAGCCATGGGCCTTCACTGTCACAGCTAGGATGAGCTGGCATGGGGCTTTGCCCAGCTGGCACACATACTCCCGAGGAATCTCCTTTCTGTAAAAGAAAGAAAGAAAGAAAGAGAGAGAGAGAGAGAGAGAGAGAGAGACAGAAAGAAAGAAAGAAAGAAAGCAGGCTGTTAACTCCTTCCTAAGGCTCATTCGGTAATGTGGCCTCCCAGATACAGGTGCCCAGGAAGCCCAGAACCACAAGGTTCAGGGTCACAGAACACCATGGTTTTTAAAGCACAGAAACATCTCTTAAAAATAGTTGTCCCTAACTAACCCTCAATGTGAGGGTCATCTTATCTTCACCCTGCCTTCTACCCAGGACAGGTGAGGGTACTGGAGAAGGCTCCTCAGAATGCCATGATTTCTCAGAATATAATTTGAAAGGAACACTGGACAGTCTTCCCTCTCAGCTGAGACAGAAGCCTAGCATAGTGGCAGGTGCCCACAACATACTAGCCTAGCATAGCGGCAGGTGCCCACAACATACTAGCCTAGCATAGCGGCAGGTGCCCACAACATACTAGCCTAGCATAGCGGCAGGTACCCACAACATACTATCCGTAGGCTCCTCAAATACTGGTCCTGCCATCTGACTTCCCAAGGTCTCACATCCACTCTGCCCATACCACTCTTACATCTACCCATCTACTACCCCCAGGCTCTAGAGACATTTCTTTTCAGTCTAGCTCTAGCTCTAACAGGCTCCCTGAACCAGCTACATAGCAACCACCTCAGGACTGGGTTACAAAGAGCCTCTTAGCCTTGATCTGCTGACGGCCTTTCTTCTCCCTGTCAGGGACAAGGACAAAATGAAACAAAATAATACAGAGTTCCAAGAGGTTATGGTCCTTGAGAAGAAACCATATTTTAAGAAGGCAGAGTCCGCAAAGGAACCTAAGCAGAAAACATCCAAAAAGTGGAAGCCCAAGCAAGGATCTAAGGGGTCACCTGCAGCCATGACACGGAGGAAAAAGCAGAAAAAGTCTAAAGTCTCCAAGACATCAAAGAGCCATGGCTTACAAAGCAGAGCCCAGAAGAGGAAAGTGTACGTTAAGAAGCCCCGGGTTGTCTTCCTAAAGACCTACCATCACAGAACTCCCCTGGGGGACATGAAACCACTGGATATAACGGACCAGTTGGTCTGGTTTGAGGGGCTTCCCACACGCATCCACATCCCAGGGCGCCGGATCATGTGCAGATCGTCTGCCTTACGGTGCCTCAAGCGCTCTTGCACCCGTTTCTGCTCTGCATCATTGTGAGCTGCCTATGCACCATCCATACAAGGTAAGTGTGACACTGCCTTGGCCAGGGTAAGATGTGGCCACTCAGCCAGGCTCATGCTCCGGGCTTTGGGTCTTGGTGCTGTGGCTGGCAGTACTAGGAGGCTCCATATCCAGAGAGAGGAAGCTATCGACCAGGTCACATAGCAGGTTAACCACTGGGCTGAGGATACATCTCAGTCTGACTCTGAGCCCCAAGGAAGGTGCAATGGACTTGAGACCCCATATGCAGCATCTCATATAAGGAGGCCGAGGCATAGTGGGACCTGCTATGCCTCTGGATCTCAATTGATGTTTAAACCTATGTAGAAGTAGCCAGACTGGGCTTTGCTGCATCGCCTCCCTTTAGACAAAATCAACTCTGATTTATTCACATTTTAAATAAGACTTACACTAAAAAGAAAGTTCTTAAAGCAAAGAAAACAAGAAGCTCTCCCCTTCATGGGTTGAGGTCCCCAGGAAAGGAGGGGGCTGGCGGAATCCTGAAGCCCATGTTAACGTGTTTCCCTTTGGGAAAACCAGACAGCTCCAACTTCCCACAAAACCAGGCCCTGTGCCTGCTCACTGAGTAACAGCGCCCTCTAGGGGCGATTTCGTAACTGACATGATGTTCTCTGCTTTCAGGTGGTATGTAACCCTGGATGGGAACTTGAAGGGTAAGAAAAGAAGTAGAGATCCTGCTATCAGCTTAGTGGAAGGGATAGGCAAGAAAGTCGCAAGTCTACAAATAAAATCTCCCCTATGGCACTACTGACTCTGCCTATCTGAGGCTGACGATCACACAAACATGGAGCAAAGGTATCCTGGGGAGGTGCAGGAGAGGAGGCCGGGTGTCTGTGTCTTGAGTCTGCCATCCTCCTCCATCCCTCGGCTCCTAAGGTCATTTTGTAAAACCAGAACAGAAAATCTACCAAGCTGCATCCTTCAACCTCCTCTAATGCCCTACAAGGTGGTCCCTTTGAGCAGTGCACACATCCTCTATGAAGTCAGAGACCGCTTGTCTCCTGGGGACAGGTGCCTCATAATGGTCCTGCAGTCTAAGGAGAAACAGAAACTTGTATGTCTCTAGAGCAGGTGACCCACCCAGGCTTGCTCAGAGAGGAGTCACCCGAGCAAACTCCACCCTCGGTCTCCTGGCTTCTTTCCATCCCATTTTCCTAAGAGGAGAAAGTCATACGGAGAGCCTGCCTTGGCCAACCATCTTCCCAGAATCCAGCTCCCTGCTGATTATCAGTGCTTGTGATGTCAATAACTGGGCCTCCTGGGTCACATATTATGGATCCTGTCCAAGCACTCTAACCTTGGTCAAAGATCACGGGAAAACCAGGACAGGTGGAGTAGGCAAGTGTCCTACAGCTCAAGTATGTTCATCCTCGAGCCCAGATTGACTTGATCTCATCTATGTCACCAGTTGTCAGTAGGAACCATAGGCCTTGTACACACAACTGAGGAGATGAGTCAAAGGAATCCAGGTCTCCTCCAAAGACCCTAGCCTTCTTATATTCCCTTGGGCTGGCTTTGATGAGTGTGCCCTCAGGTGAGGCACCCAGCTTCCGAGCCTCCAAAGGGCAGGCCCACAGAGCCCTCTGGGAGGGAGAGGGATGGGAGGGCAGCCTCACTTCCCCTCACACTGCTGCTCCCTACTGGGCCTGGCACTGCCACCTATACTAGAGGGGCAGCCTGAGAACATGGACCAGCCAGAGCCAAACATGGCATCAGGAGTGTCCCACTATACTGCTGCTTCTTATGAGTGGAGCCCAGGGGCATCCTGAGCACTCCGTGTGGCCCTCCTGTATATCACCACCCCTGCTATTTCCCAGCAACCTCCCCTCAGTCACCCCTCTCCACATGTTTTCCTGCTCAGTGGTCCCCATTTTGGGTTTCATCAACCTTAGTAAATAACCTCTATTCAATCTTTTTCCAACCTCCTGTCTATCAACCTCTGACCTCAGATTAGCATCCCTCAATGCGCAGTCAGGGCACAAGCTCTGTCTTCATGGCACCCTGTTCAGAGAGGGACTCAAGTGCAGGTCCCAGTGGAGAAGGCCTGGCCAAGGTTGACATGCTGCCGTCTATGCCCAGGAGAAGACTTGGGCTGAGGTTCACCATGGCCTACAGGAGGGAGGGCATGGTGGAAGGTGCAACTTTTGCCTCCCAACAGAACTTCTTCCAACTTGGCCTTGTCCCCAAACCCTGGACATTTGTGACTGCCATCTGCTTACATCCCACTACCCCCTCTCCTGTATTTAACCACTTAAGTCGGAGCTTCTTTTGGGTTTGGTATCCCAGAAATGGTGTTGAACTCACTCTGTAGAACAGCCTGGCTCCCAACTCAGATCTGCCTCCGGGTGCCAGGACTGAAAGTGTGTGACACAACATCTCAGTATTTTAATTGTTTGTTGTTGTTGTTGTTTTTAAAGGACACTAGCTGGGAGAGGAGGGACCTTTAATCCCAGCATTTGGAAACAGATAGAGGGATCCCCATGAGTCCAAGGTCACACTAGTTTATATAGATAGCGCTTGCCAAGGCTACATAGCGAGACCTTGTCTCAGGGTGGGGGTACCACTAACACCCATCAAGAGGTTTTGAAGTGAATGAAGCTTATGTAAAAAGTCAGTTTGTGAGTGCTGAAGGATTTTAGCCTTTCCCTAAACTGCCTTCACATCTCTGTGCCATAGCACCCCAGGCTTGGCTGTGCTTCTCCACATCTCTGTGTCATAGCACCCCAGGCTTGGCTGTGCTTCTCCACATCTCTGTGTCATAGCACCCCAGGCTTGGCTCTGTTTCTCCCTTGTGAGCTGCTACCTAATTGCCTGGAAATAAGGAACTAGCTGTCGCTTTCCCAAGATACCCCAATTATCTGGATCAAGTTTGGAATGTGTGTTGTGTGATGTTGAGCTGAATTGTTAACATCTTCTTGGTGGTCCCTCTCTGTGGATTAAGTGAGAATACTCATGAGCAGGGTGAGGCAGACTGGTAAAGAGAGTCTCTTTTTCTACAAAATGGGTATGTAGGAGGGAGCCTGCTAACTCTTAGAATTATTGGTCATTTCCTATTTTCCAGATCTGTGCTACATGTGGTATCTCATGAAATTCTCACAATAATCCAAAGAAATGAGTATAATCTGCCCTCCACGGTCCCGGGCCCTGCAAACATACATGGATTCATCCAGCTGTAGATGGGAAATACTTGATAAGATGACCCTCCACACTGAGTATGAAGGCTTTCCTTGTACCCTGAACAGTACTGTATGCCCCACCACCACCACACTGCACCATCTGAAGTATGAATCAATGTATAGATGGAGACACTACAGCATTATCTTTTGCAGGGATTGGAGTTAGAGTATGAGATACAATCGCACTCCAGCCAAGAAGCCTCTACTCAGTCACTCCATACAGCCTCCTAGTCCTCTAGCCAGTAGCGTTCCCAGTGAGTAGGATGTGCCAGGACACTCAATCCCCACACCCCTCTCCTGCCACAACACTGTTTCCCTTAGCTCTTGTCACTCACCTACAAGCCGTGATATCTGGGCTCTGACTGCCCTTTGGTCAGAAGGAAGTCACCCCAAAGCCACAGAGAGCCTTTATGAATCATGATCCCTTAAGGACTTAGGAGGCCCTAGGGCCTTCCCTCAAACCCCTCCCTCCAAGATGGCTGCCAGTAATTCTGACTTCCGTGTACTTGATCAAAATGGGGCTGCCTAGAATGAGGAGCTAGGTGTCCCCTGAGGCATACTTCACCCCACCTCACCCGTCTTTTGGGGTTAACTTCCAAGTGGCAAGTGCACAAGTCTCCATACACCTCTTGACTTCCAGGTGTTAGGGAGAGTGAAGGGAGAGGCAGGGTCCTTGTGCACTGCCTATCCATTTTTCTTGAATAACTAGTTACACTAGTAAAGCTCTCTTCAACCTAATCTAGAGTGATATAGTGAGATCTGAAGGTCTGACTATATGGTTATCAACTGCTGGACCAATCAGAACTTACACATCCTAGTTGCTGCCCTCTGCTGCATGAGCTCAATGTCACCTCCAGAACCCAAATTCCAAGGCTGACAAGTTCCATAGTTTTCTCACCTGTAAGATACAGATGATGGGACTTCTAACTGAAGTTGTCACATGAGAAGAGACAAGTCCCTGGCCCACTGCTACATAAGACACTCTCGTTAAGCATCCCACAGGTGCATTTATTACTAAAATGATGAGCTGTCACTGCTACTGAAGTCTAGAACTCATCTCTAT
Source organism: Montemys delectorum (assembly GCA_019843815.1). Classification (NCBI taxonomy): domain Eukaryota; kingdom Metazoa; phylum Chordata; class Mammalia; order Rodentia; family Muridae; genus Montemys; species Montemys delectorum. Next base: position 24,853 of record JADRCD010213481.1, read on the forward strand.
AAACCATTTACACTGTTGCTTCAGAAACTGCATACATCTCAAGGTTGTAAGACCCATGTGCGTTACATGTGTATGGTGTCTATGGGTTGAGTGTGGGTATGCGCACATGCAGGGACCAGAGCAGGATATACAACTTTCCCCATCACTCTCTGCCTACCAGAGCAGGATGTACAACCTTCCCCATCACTCTCTGCCTACCAGAGCAGGATGTACAACTTTCCCATCACTCTCTGCCTACCAGAGCAGGATGTACAACTTTCCCATCACACTCTGCCTACCAAAGCAGGATGTACAACTTTCCCCATCACTCTCTGCCTACTGTCTTGAGACAGGGCATCTCACTGAACTGGAAACTTGTCATTTCAGCTAGGCAGGAGAGCCAGCTAGCTATGGAGATAGACCTGTCTTTCTGTCCTTTGGGGAAGGTTATGTAATTTTTAATCAACCGTTACTCAGCTCAGTCATCATATTACTGGGATAAAAAGAATTTTTAAAAAATTATCTTGGTTCCTTTGGTAATTTTGCAATTTCCAAAAATCAAATCAGCAGTCAAAGGACACAGGTTTCTCATTTAAAAAAAACAAAAACAAAAAACCAAAATGAAACAAAACAAAGAAACAACAAAAAAAACCTAAGCAGGAAAAGCTGGCACAGCCATTAACAGAAACCGCTAAGAGATGTTCCTGCCTGGAGCAATAGAATCCACAGCTTAAGGGGGTAGCAGCCATACTGTTGCCTAAACCATTCACTGCAGTCATGTGCCTTCACAGTTTGTGTTACAGAGGAAACTCACCAATCAAGCCAGGCCCAGGCCCTGCAGCCAGTGTGCCAACAACACTGGGTTACCCCCAGGTGTCACCCTCTCTAGCTCACCTAGCCTTTGCCCAGGTCACGACCCTGGGTTACCCCAGGCCTCAGCCTATCTAGCTCACCTAGCCTTTTAGTCTTGGATTCCCACTCTACAGAGCTGAGAGCCAAGAGGCAAGAAGGGCTCCCTGTGCAGGAAGCAAAACTCAGCTGTGATACCCAGCTATCTTGGACAAGAAACCAAAGAAATACAAAAAGGCTTCACAAAAAATATATGCCCCAGTACATGTTCAGGAATCACAAGTATGTATGTCTGGGGGTTGGGTGAATGGTGGCTGTTTACACCAGGCATTATAGAGGCAGCTACAGGTGGAGGGTGGGATATTTGCTTGTTTTCTTGAGACGGATTCACTCTAACCCGAGTTTGTCATGTTGCCCAGGTTGGCCTCAAACTCATGATCCCCCTACCTCAGTCTCCCAGGTCTTAGGGCAAGCAGGTGCTACCACACTTACTCTGGAATTTAGTATTTTACCTGGAGAAATAACTCTGGGGCCCAGTAAAGAAGGAATACTAATTATTTATAGCTCTTGTGCACAGCTGATCTCTCTTGGTCCCAACAATGACATAAGTACAAGCCAAAGTATGGAAAATAGTGTATTTATGTCCCTAGAAAGGACAGCTGCCAGCCCTCACAGAGGAAACCACTCGGAAGAAAGCTCTAGCCATAGCAGAGCCTCCAGCACCATTAGTATACCCTCCTCGTCATAGAACTCAAAAGAGACAGCAAACACAAACTCGTGCCACACCTGAGGTCCAGTAGAAGCTGGCTGCCTGGTCAGTCCTAGAGAGTGGACCATGGCTTTTACTATGAAGCTACGGCTGGGAGGGATGCTGGGACCGTCTGGGTCCTGTGACCTGCTGGCTGAGAGCCAGCAGCAAGGTAGAGTCCATACAGGTAACAGGAGGAAGTCAGTCACACACACATACACAAGTGTGTGTGTCTAACAGCGCACAGCCAGGCATTCTTCTTGTGTTTGATGCCTCCTCCACCTGCCATCCTCTCTGTCAGCGCCTAGCACTTTGTACCTACATCTTTTTCCGTGGCTATGGACCCAGAAATCAAATGTTTCTTCACACAGAACCCCTGTCATTTGGCAACATGGCAGAGGGGCCAGCTGTCACAGGGCATGAGACAGACAACGAGAAGAGTGGTTTATTCCAATCAGATATCCTTGATTCTTTTTTTCTTTTTAAAATAACAGGCTGGTGACAGTATGATGGCTCATGTGACATGGTTCCAAATCTGTCACTACCCTCCATGAGGTCCCTTACTGGCCTCCAGATATCAAGGCTTCAGCAGGAAGAGGCCATTCTTGCATCTGTGATCATGGCTGCTACCTGCCTTTATGACGGGGCCTCACTATCTCTCCACCAACAGACTTCACATTTCCAGGGTTCCTCTTAGACTCGGGCCGGACCCCACCTGGAGGTCTGAGCAGCCCAAGATGATGGGGCCCAGGTGCCAGCAGAGTGTCCAAAGGGCCCAACTCTAGACATTGGATTTAGGCGCTGAGCTGAGGGGGATCTCCTTGAGCTCCGTCCGCATGCACAGGTACTCCCCGATGACGGCCATGAGTGCAATGCACACAGCTTGGACCAGCCACCAGGTCAGCGCCGAGGGGAAACGGGAGCTGTAGAGCCAGCAGCCCAGGAGGTGAAAGAAATGCACAGTGACAGTGAAATCCAGGCACTGCTTCCCTCGCCGGATGAAGTACAGCAAGCCCAGGGCACTGTGGGGAGAGTATAGCAGCGAGTTGTCACTGGGTTGTCCTGGCCTTACATCAGGTTGCTGGGGAAGTGGGGACAGTTAGGATGACATCACGGTGGTCAGAAGCAAGCACGGTAAGTGAGAAGCAAGGGTCATCCTATCAGATGCCTAGAGAAACCTACCGGGTAACATCAAGAGTGGATCTGACAGAGGGAGGTGGGGTGGAGAGTTTGATGACAAACAGCTCCCCAGGAATAGTACAGACTGCTGCATACTGAAAAGTATACATGGTGTATGTACAATGCAGACAAAAGCTATTTACATCTAGGCAAATCTTACCATAGCCTGGAGTCAATCCATTTCCCCACTATCCAAGAAAAGCCAGAAATCTGTCCATTTCCCCACCATCAGTGTAAAGTTAGAATGTGAAGGACAAGACATTGAAGTATTCCCTGTGAATTAACAGCACTTTATAGCTGTGAGGTAAGCGACTGGATCTGCCCCACTTTATTGATGAGCAAACTGCAGATACACTGTCCAAAGTCACTACACCAATGGTAAGATTCAAAGCCAAGCCAGGCTGCTTGAGTCTAAGATCTTGGTCCCTATGCTAAACCGATCCTTAAAAGATGAACAATGGTCATGAGTGACCTAGGATGCTAACAAGTCCAACCCCTGGTATATACACAAGGAGCCTGGGTCAGGAGAGGAGAAAAGTAACTCAAGCAATGGCACAGAACAAGAATGTAAGCCAATTCTCCAGGTGCCTGGTCTAATTCTTCCCTTACCTCATACCACATTAAAGTATGCCATCAGGCACATACACAATTGAGCTTTGCACTTAATTCAAAACAACAATGGAGACCATGCCAGGACCAGGCCACAGAAACACGCTCTTGACCCACCTTACTGCTCCCAAGCTCAAGTGCCAGCCTGCCTTGCATTTAAGTTTAGGAAGTTAGACTCCAGAGGTGAAGAGCAGGGCTGGTGATACTCACCAGGTGAGGGCGTTGAGGATGAAGGACATCATTGAGAGCCGGCCTGGAGGGGTGGAAAAGCCCAGGATCTGAAGGGGAATCACAAAGGGAACATGCTAGAGATGGGGCTCTGCACAGCCAGGAGCCTAGCAAACAGCCGATGGCAGGAGTATTCTTCCCAGAGTACAGGGGACAACACGGTCTCTTCACACGCATCCACTACTGGATCTCACTTGAACCTCATGGTAAGTGGGGAGGGACTATTACTCTTTCACAAAAGATGCAAGAGTTTAGGGAAGTTGCCTGAGGTGATAGCGTGTCTAGATTGCAAGAGTCAAGTCTAGAAAGTATGCTTAGCAAACCATGGCTCCACAGATCGGGCATCTGTTTTAGTAAATACAGTTTTATTGAAACATGGTTCACAGCTATTTTCTGTCTGGTATATTGTTTAGGATTGCTTTCGCACTATAAGGGCAGAGTGGAATAACCATGACCAAAAAGCCTTTAGTACCTCATCCTTCCAGACCTGTTGGCTGGACCTTGAGTGGAACTCAGGCTGTGTGTGCTCATCACGCCGTTCTACAACAAAGCCTGGTCCCCACAGGCCCTGACAAGAAGGATGGCGCCTCCCACAAGGTGCCACTCCTCAGCATCTGGTATGTTTGCAATACTTACTGTTGACAGAGTACTGCTAAATACTAAATATCTGGGCCATACTTCAGCTTGCAAAGGCCTTTGACATCCATGACCTCACAAGGCTACCACTGTCTCTTTCCACAGAATGAGTTACCCAAAGGCTAATGCAAACAATAGTAGCAAACACAAGGACTCTATCCCAGGTCTCCTGAACCAAGAAGTTTGCTCATTATCAACTACCACTGTCTCTCCTCTTAGCAACCTCTTAAGCTTCCACTATACCTTACAAAATATTTTCTTATTCCCAAATCCCGCTGCGCTTTTTAACATTTTACTATAGGTGTCACGACAGGATTATCCTGCTCATCTTCCAGAGAATAAAATGAATTGAAAAGGCAAAACAACTTGTCAGGTTCCCTCGGCTAGACTGGACTCTAACCACAGGTAGGCTCTTTGAACAGTTTACCACCTAGTACCAACATTAGGACATTGCAGAACGGAGAGGAAACATTTGCCCAAGTCACACAGCAAACAGTGGAATTTAAAGAGACCTGTCTGACACCAAGCCTTAACAGTTCTCACTCCATCACTCTTCCCACTGTGGCTCCTGACAATCTGAGCTGAGAGAAGGGAAAGTCATTTTTTCTAGAGGGTCTCAAGAAAGAGACTTATCATGTTTGCCTGGGACACAAGTCTGTTGACTAGTGTCTGCCACTCTGGCCACAAGCTGCAGAGCTAGCTACGAGACTGAGTGCAGCCATAGCTAACACAAACCTGTAAAGTTATTTAAAAACCTGAGATTTTGTTTGTTTGCTTATATTTCGAATGTGCAGTTCCTGAGCCTAAACTTTGTAGGTCAGTACTTTGTTTCCCAATATCTATCTGCTTCCCTGTTCTCAGTCGTTCCGTTTTACAGATGGGCACGGGGGTCGGGAGGAGCGCACACTGAAATCCCTTCTTTCTTTATAAAACTTCCACAAAATGAGAACGTGGCCCAGACGGATCTAGAGCTCGGCGGTGCCCCACCACAAAAACCTACTCCTTCCCGCTAAGCCTACCTCCGCGTCGAACATCTGGTCCAGGGACGGGCTGCTGCGCACCAGCGCGTCCACTAGCGCCAGCCACAGGCCCAGAGAGCCATAATAGACCGTCTGCATGAGCACGATCTGCGACAGGATCAGCAACGGGTCCCACACGTAGCTGCGGAACTGGCCCGCCATGCCGGCCCGCGGGGCTCGGCAGCCGCCCGCGCCCGTCAGTGTCGCCACGCCATCGTCCCGCGGCCGCCGGGATACCTGCGGGAAGACACACGGAGCTTCAGCCGGCCGGCCGTCGCCTTGGCAACGCCGCGGGAGGGAGGAGGGCCTGGGACCCAGGAGCGAGCCCATTCCCGGGTGGGAGAGGCGGGGCGGGCAGGCGGGCCCACCCGTTCGGGCCGCCAGGCTCCTCCCGGGTTCACTCACCTGCGACCCGCTCGAGGATCGAAGCGTCCGAGCGCGGCCGGGTCTCGGCGGTGGACTCCCGAAACTGCGCGGACAGACAGGACCATGGAGCGGAGGATCCGCCGGCCTAGAGAGGCCGAAGAGGTGCGGCCCACCGCTACCTGGGAAGGAAGCGCTTCCGGGGACGGCGACCGAGGGGCATTGCGCAGACGCAGTGGATGCTCCCCGCACGCCATCCGAAGGGGCCCTTGCGAGCAGCCCGGAAATAAACTTTGCACATGCGCAAGAGGAAGGATGAAGGCAAACGGAAGTGAGGCACAAACCATGGCCCTTGCGCGCCTTCTAGAGGGGAATTTTTAAAAACCAGCAGGTCCTAGGAGGGAAAGAGGTGGAAGGTCTAGACTTAAAAAAAAAAAAAAAAAAAAAAGAGCATTCACTATTTGAGGAATGGAGAGTTGGCTTGGAGGCTTGCTGCCAAACCTGACCACCTACGTTTAATATCTTGAACTCACATGTTAGAAGAAGAGAACTGATTGCCTCCTGCAAGCTATCTGACTATCACACTCACACAAATACAATAATAACAATTTAAATTTAACCAAAAGGAACTTTTTATTTGAGAAAGAGTCTCACTATATAGCCCTGGATGGTCTGGAACTTGGTATATTCCAGGCCCACATGGAACTCACAAGGACCCGATTGTCTTGCCCTCCCAAAGGGAAAAATAAATTTAGGTCTACAGCACAAATTCCAGGACAGGCAAAGCTGCACAGAGAAAACCTGTCTTGAAAAAAAAAAATCAAAAACCTAAATTAGTTAATTAAATAGTTAGTGGCAAAACAGGCTTTTTTGTTTTTTCGAGACAGAGTTTCTTTGTGTAATCACCCTGGGTGTCCTAGAACTTGCTTTGTAGACCAGAATGGCCTTGACAAAGGATCCACCTGGCTTTGCCTCCCAAGTGCTGAAATTAAAGGTGTGTGTCATATCATAGCAAAGCAGACATTAAAATTCAAGTGTTTCCAGGGAGTGCAATGTTGAGTTTGTGTCTATGGGAGGCTAGGCAGGTTTGGACACATGAGACATTGCCCTGTACTCAGACACGGCTACATTTGATGGCAGGAGAGTGGGTGTTCCCATCCAGTGGAAAGAAAACACAGCTTCTGAAATCGCACCTGGGATCACACCATGACCTTGCCTGCCTCCACGTTCACGTTCGATCTCCACCTCTCTGAGACTGAGTAGTGGACAGTCGGCAAATATTTGTCAAGTGAACAGAAAGGGCAAAGGCAAATCCATGACTCACTTGATTTCTGTTCCCAGAGACCCAAGCTCCCCAGCACCATAGAAGAGCACAAGAGGAGAAGTAAATGTTTCTAAGGAAAAGTGTGGGCTTTCTGGCTGACTCTGCCACTTGCTAGCAGTGTGACTGCAGGAGCAACACCCCTCTTTAAACCTCAGCTTCCCTGTTTGTGAAATGAGTTGGAGTGGATGAACATTTCCAGCATCTAATTGACACTGCTCAAAGGACTTTCCCATTTAAACAGTTTACGAAGGATCCACATAGCTGCAAGTCAGGGTTTCCTAAGCACGAATGATGGTCACATGACTGCTTCTACTTGCTAGAACTCCACCGGACAAAGTAAAGACACGAGGCTCTAGTGGGGGTATGTGATTTCTCTTATCACTTGGAAACTGTAAATAATTCACTTGGACTCTAGTCTGAGGATTGCTGATCCACTCCTCTGCTCCACCATCTTTGAGACACCTCAGTTCAGTTCAGCACAAGTGTTCAGACTCCTCCAGTCCACTGACTTGCAGGACCTAGTGTCTGTGAAACTGTCAGGTACACATGAGTGATGTAAGTCTCAAAGTCCAAGACAGCTCAATATAAAGAAACTGAGGCTGGCCAATCGGTGGTGGTATATGCCTTTAATCCTAGCACTTGGGAGGCAAAGGCAGGAGGGTCTCTGAGTTTGTGGCCAACCTGGTGTACTGAACAAGTTCCAGGACAGAGAAACCCTCTTTCGAAAAACAAAACAAACAAACAAGAGAGAGAGAGAGAGAGAGAGAGACAGAGACAGAGACAGAGAGAGACAGAGAGAGACAGAGACAGAGACAGACAGAGAGAGAGAGGGAAAGGTGACTTAGTCTGGGTTTAAACAAAGGCTATTTGGCTTCAAGCACCAAATTCCTTTCCACATGACAGGAGAAAGAAAGAAGGAAGGAGAAGGTGGCACTATAGGAAAAGAAAAAGGAGCCATAAATTCCCCGACTCAGCCTAGGAAGGACAGATCAGGGAAGTGGGGGGGGATGTCTAGAGAAAGCTCAGCATGGAGGTTTGTCTTAGTTCCCTGGGGCAGCTCAGTCTGTATTTGATCCACCCTCCTCACACCACAGCTGGGTTCAGGTCCAACCCATCTCATCCCTCACAGGGAAAGTGCTCCCTCTCATCCTGAAATAGGACTCACAGGTAGCTTTGCAACTGTGTAAACAGATCGTGTCTGATGTCATTCCTGTGGCTTAGAGCCTGCCTCTGGGAAAGCCCCAGTGGTTGGCTATATCCTTTCCTGCCCTGCTGTTTCCTTTTCCCTTTGAAGGTTCAGCTTTTGAGTTCCTACCTTGCTGAGTCTGGGAAATGGCCACCTATGTCTTAACCTGACTCCAACGAGGAAACTAAGGGCTAAGGTAGCCATGACAGTTCTCTTCAATAGCCTCCTTAGCCTATTTTTGAAATTTGATCAAAGGGTCCCAGGAAATGTCATTGACTTGCCATTTGACCTTGGGCAAGTCCCTTGGTGGGCCCTTGTATTCCAAACTATAAAGGAAAAGCCAGGCATTGGATTCCAACTCCCAAGTGCAATGCCCAGTGATGTCTGAGACCCTTGAGAAACAGGGCATATTTGGATTCCTCTACAAAAGCTGAGTGTAGAGATCAGTCTCTTGGGATTGAAAGATAGCTAGCTCAGCAGGCCAAGGCACTTACTGCCAAGCCTAAAAACCTGAGTTCACTTCCTGGGACACACACAGTGAGAGAAAGGAACTGTTCAACTTCCACAAGCATGTGGCGTGTGTGTGTGTGTGTGTGTGTGTGTGTGTGTCTGTCTGTCTGTCTGTCCAGTGCTAAAGATCAATCCCGGGACCTCATACATGTCATACAAACTCTATACTATTGAGCTACCCATCAGTCAAAAATCTATACATTTAAAGCAAACTGGGCATAGTGATACATGCATGTGAGCCTTACACTCTGAAGTCCAGAGGCTGAGACAGGATCAGAAGTTACAGAAAGCTTGGAGACATAGAGAAACCTTGTCTCAACAACAACAACAACAACTTTAAAAGAGTGAGTCAGAACTACATATTTGGCAACCTCAGAAGATACTCTCTAATTGACTCCAAACTAACTCCCCCAATCCAACAGAAAATTTCTCTGTGACCTTGATGTGTCCATGGCTCTCACTGAGCTTTAAGGTTTTTTTCCATTTGTAATACGAGGGAGTTAGACTAGAATAGCTGGTCCCCAAGGGGCCTTCCCACATTGCCAAGTCTGTGGTTACAAACTTATGAATGAAATTCAAACTTTGGGTAAGAGGCAGAGGTGGCAAACAGCCACCAGCTGGGACAAACTGTCCTCTGAGTGTCTGGTCATTTGGTCACTTACATCATCCCCACATGGGGGCCGAACTGCAAGCATGTAAGGACAACTAGTACTGGGGTCACCTTCTGATCCACCCTGGGAAGCCACTCAGATCCCATGAGACTGGAGTCAAATCCTGGCTTCACTTACTGCCTTGTTCGGTAGCCTTGGGGAACCTACTTCACCCCGACCCCTATCTTATTGGTTTTCTCTTCCAAAACACAAGGGCCACAGTAGCACCCCATTGTGGGCTGTGCTGAGGATCAAATGTGTGCTTAGGCCGATAAGCAGTCGGTGTTGTGTAAATGTTGCCAGTATTAATTACCGCTGTTATTTCTCCCTTTGGAATGTGGGAGTGGAAATACCTAAGCTCTCAGGATTGAGACAAGGATCTTACTATAATAAGTATCAGACAGAACTAACCTGGAGCCCAGGACATAGTAGAAGCTCAATAAATATGATTCCTTCTCTCTCTGTCCATCTTTTAGTACTGGGGACTGGATCTAAGGCCTTGTGCATGCCTGGAGAATGCTCTACCATGGACAAGTTTCCTTGCCTCCATTTTCACCTTTATTTGAAGGCAGAGAGTCTCACTATGTTCCCAGGCTGACTCTGCACTCTTTCTGTACTCCTGACCTGCTTTGAACTTGTGATCCTCCTGCCTCAGCCTCTGTCATAGCTCAGATGGCAGGCTTGTGGCACCAGGGCCAGCAGCCTCTCTCTCCGATCTCAACCCCACACTTCAGTTCCCTGCCTCCTCCCTCCGGAGGTTACTCCACAGCTAGGCTCACGTTTCCTTTTGGGGAATAGTTTGTGGAAGTTCTCTGAAGACACGTCCTGGACAGGTTACGCAACACTGCGCTCACACTTTTTGGAAACTCTGTGTGGGAGGTTGGCATGGGTTTCTGTTCTCCACATCACTGACTATCCTGGACTTTGGCCAGTGAGTTCCTTTCTTAGAATGGAAACTAGAGAGAGAGAGAGAGAGAGAGAGAGAGAGAGAGAGAGAGAGAGAGAGAGAGAGAGACACTCATTGGCTGCCTGTTTTCTCCTCAAACTGAGAACATTTTGTTACCCTGACTACATTAAGGGCTATGTGTGTGCACATGTGTTTGAGACGGAACATTTGCTGGGTGCCTACTGTATGCTAGAGGCTTCTCTTATCTCTGGTCCTTATTTGACTTCTAAAACAAGCCTTTGAGTAGTACATACTATTGGTATTCTCACGTAGCAGATAAGGAATCTGAGGTTGAGAGAAGAAAGCTACTTACCCAAAGACATACCCCCAGAAAAGGGCAGCACTGAACTCCAACCCAAGTCAGCTCAACTCTAGACAAAGTTACCTCTTCCCCACAGGGTGCACTGGACATTGCAGTTTAAAAAAACAAAAACAAAAAAACCCTCTGACCTACATAGCCTCATCTATGTCCCCCCAGCAAGGTGAGCATAAATATTGTCCCCATTTCCTAGATGACTGGGGCTCAGAGGGGGCCAATCGCTCACGGTCAGCCAGTGGTGGAAGGTATGTCTCCTCAGCAGGCAGAATCACAATTAGGCACCACAATGGCTAGAGGCATCTCTCAGAGGTAAAGCCCTCGATTAGCACCCACAAGGCTCTGGATTCCATCACTGGTGCTGCAGACCAAGCAAAACAATGGTAATACAATGAAGAAGTGCAGAGAATCTTTGTCTGCTTGCAGCCTGCAGCCTGCCAATTCCAGTTCCTCCCTGTACCTCAGAGGGGCAGGGGGAGAGAGTTCTGTCTTCTAAGATCACGGAGACTTTTCTACAAAACCTCTCTCGAGGGGTGGATAATGCCAGGCATGCCAGTGGATGGCTGGGCCTTTGGTTGGGTAGTATTGCTTCTCTTAAGTATGGGACTCTGCTCTAGGGGTTACCTGTCTGAGTTACTGATATCTAAGACACCTTCGGAAGGAAAAAACACAAGTAACATATTCTCAAATAATTGCCTTCCCCTCGAATGACATGATTTATTTGATCTGATTCTTTTTTTTAAATTATTGTTTGTTTGTTTTGCTTTGGTTTTGAAACAAGGCCTCATTGTATAGCCCAGGCTGCCTCCTTATGTAGCCTAGGTTGACCTCAAACTCTGAATCTTCCTGATTAGCCACTCAAGGGCTGGGCTCACAGGCATGTGTTATCATGCCTGGGCTCTTAGCTTCATTCCTGACCCTGTCCTAGAGGTAACTCCCTGTCTCTGCCTAGAAATGACTCTTTGCTCTTAACTTTAAAGACACAGACTTTTTTTTTTTAAGTTGTTCATTCGATAACCATTCATCGGGCATACGCTATTTGCCAGGAACTGGTGTAAATGAACAAAGTTAACAAAGAGGAAACACTCTAGCTTCATAAAGGCCACAGACAAGCAAGTCAGGCAATAATGTAATATTTTAATATCAAGCGATGAAAAGCATGAAGGGGCTTTCCTCAGCTGCCACCAAGGTGCTCGGTTCTTCTGAGGAAGCTAAGGCTGCGTTGGGGTGAGGGCCTCACTTCATCCGGCAACTAGCACCGTGCAGTCCACAACATGGCTTCTGTCTCCAAGCTCGCCTGCATCTACTCCGCCCTCATCCTGCACAACGACGAGGTGACGGTCACGGAGGATAAGATCAATGCCCTCATTAAAGCAGCGGGTGTCAATGTTGAACCTTTCTGGCCTGGCTTGTTTGCAAAGGCCCTGGCCCATGTCAACATTGGGAGTCTCATCTGCAATGTAGGGACTGGCGGCCTGCTCCATCTACTGCTGCTGCCCCAGCTGAAGAGAAGAAAGCGGAAGCAAAGAAGGAAGAGTCGGAGGAGACGGAAGATGACATGGGCTTTGGTCTTTTTGACTAAACTGCATTTGTTAACATGTCCAATAAAGAGCTGAACCTGTAAAAAAAAAAAAAAGAAAAAAGAAAAGAAAAGCATGAAGGGGCTGGTGAGACAGAGCAGCGGGTAACTGTACCTGCTCCTGTTGACTTACAGCACCCCTGGGACATGAACAGAGGGACAGAGTCCAGGGGACATGAGTGAAGAGGTTAAAGTGGTGAACAGATCTGTTCATTCACCTGCCATGTCCTACAAGTATCTCTGAGTGCTTCCTAAGTAGCTGGCACTGTGCTAGGCTATGAGATCCAACATGAATGCAAAGCAGAAATAGTTCCTCCTCCTAGGGGCCTCAGAGTGTATGTAACAGGGGCAGTATACAAAGAAGGAAGACACAGGCACAAACACAAACACATAGCTGTGAACATGTGAGTGTGGTAAAGGCCGGTGAGATGGCTCAATGGGTAAAGGTGCTGGTTGTGCAAAGCTGATGATCTGAGATCAATCCCTCGAGCCCACTGTACCACAAGATTGCCTTCTGAACGTCCCATGACTATCACTGCACACAAACTACCATCTGCACCTCTACCCTCTGGCAAACTGATGCTGATGATGGTGGTAATGATGGTCATGGTGGTGATGGTGATGATGATGATGAAGGACACTGCAAAAGAATTTGAAGAGGGAAACAAGTTGGTCTTAGCAGACAATGTCTCTGAGGAAGTAGCATTTCAGATTCATCCTGGGGGAGGGGGTGTGTTGTGAACCAGGGCAAGGACAAGCCACTTGTAGTCAAAGTGTCTCTAACAGTTGGGTGTCAGCAAACAGATGGGGGGGGGGGGGAAGATGGAGAAAGCAATCAGGATCCTGAGACATAGGAGAAAGACTATGATGGGCACAAGAAGAAGATGAGAGCCAGGCTGGCTTAGGCTTGTACACAGCTGTGCTCCCAGCAGCCCCATAGTAGGGATGAACCAGAGGTACACAAGGCAAGCAAGTTCCCTTCCGGGAATCTTTGCCTGCCCTCCCTCGTACCTTTCTCACTGGCAATAGCTCTTTGTAATAAGCCTATTCTGATTTTAGTAACATCTGGAGCACAGGTGCACTGTCTTCTCATTGACCAGATGTTGAATTAGGGAGGAGAACTTCAGGGAGCCTGGAAAACAAGCTGGAAGGCTAAAGAAAGCTCAGCTAAAGGCCTGGGTGACTGTCATACAAGTCCTCACTACACTCAGTTCCAGGAACCGGGACAAGTGAACTGCATGGTACTGTGCCTGCTACACAGGAAGTGCCAGATGCTGGTCTTTGTCAAGCACTCAGCACCAGTAGGGTGTTGTGGAATTTGCCCAGGGCCAGAATCCAAGAGCAGGGTTTCCAAGGGAGGCTTTGACTCCCAGACAACTGATTTCCTCTAAGCTTTGGTTTCCTTGGCAGCTGGATGACTGTAACCACAGGGTGCAGCTCAGTGGTACAACGCTTACTCGGTGTTAAATTGCAGGGAGGGGCAGAGAAATAGGGGCTGTAAGAGCACCAGCCCTTTAAATATGATTGTGTGTGTGTGTGTGTGTGTGAGTGTGTGTGTGTGAGCGCGTGCGCGCGTGCGAGCATGTGTCTGTGGTGCATGGATGCATGTGTATGTGTTGCCTACAGAAGGATTCAGGGAAGCAAGCTCAATCAAAGAGAATGGGAAGGCAGATACAATTAAAAACCAAACAAAAGTGAATTTGAATCCTGTACCAGCCAGCTTTTGCTGCATAACCTGTAGCCCCAGATCTCAGCGGCAAACAATAAGGGTGTGTGCTACTGGGTGGTGAGTTTCCAGGTCAGTTGAGGCAGCTTTATTGCAGCTTCCTGTCATTTCTCCTTTCTCATCTGCAAAATGGGAAACTACTGATCCCATGAGATCAAGGGGAGGATGGTGTTAACATTCTCTGCTCAGGGGATGTTAGACGTTGGATATCCACTCCTTAAACCAACTGTGAGTGCGGACTGTGGTCTCAGTTATAGTCCTCTAGTCAAGAAACAACAGGTGTTATTGGTGATGCCAATAGCAATGGCTGTCCCCTAAGTACACAGACTAGAAGAGAGCGAACCACTAAGTCAATAGACGGGAGAGAAGCACACATCCAGGGAAAAGAGGCCCCTCAAATAATGACCATGTGGGCTTAAAGGTCTGGAGCAGTGCACATCTGGCAGGTGAAAGCAGGAGTCAAGGGTCACACTTAAAGACTCTGTCTCAAGGTTAAGCAAGGAGGAGGAGGAAGAGAAAGAGGAAGAAGAGAAGGAAGAAGAGGAGAAGGAGGAAGAGAAAAAGGAGGAGGAAGAGGAGGAGGAAGAAGAAGAGGAGGAGGAAGAAGAAGAGGAGGAGGA
>JADRCD010213481.1:39329-73399 GCA_019843815.1 Montemys delectorum
GAGGAGGAAGAAGAAGAGGAGGAGGAAGAAGAAGAGGAGGAGGAAGAAGAGGAGGAGGAGGAGGAGGAGGAGGAGGAGGGTTTGTCACTGTTAGGCATGGTTGCACATACCTTTAATCCTCCCAGTACTTGGGAGGCAGAGGCAGGCAGACCTCTGTGAGTTCATGGCCAGCCTGATCTACATAGTAAGTTCTACAACAACCAGGACTATATAGAGATAGCCTGTCTCAGGAAGATAAAACAAAACAAAACAAAAACTAAGGAAAAAGGGAAACAGAAAAAGAAAGAAAATCTATAGCTAATTTCAAGCCTAGGAAATCACCATAATATATGTGTCTTCCTTCGGTTTTGGATTGGAGCCCCACTTATCTAAGTCCCCTTTCTATTGTCTCTCCTCCCTCCCTCTTTCATCTCTTTTCCTAGCCAGGGTCTCACTATGTAGCCCAGGATGGCCTCCAATTCACCATCCCCCTGCCTCTGCCTTCTCAGTGCTGGGATCCTAAGTGTGCACCTCGGCTTCTGCCTTCATTTCTTCCTAGCATGTTTGAGAAGACATGGTCCTTACATTTCCAAGAGCTGGACTGGGGGGGGGGGTCAGCCCAGAGTGTAGTACACTGCTGTATGACCATAACTTAGTGAGCCAATGAGTTTTATTAGTGTTATGTACAGGAATATGGATGAGGGGTCTCACAGGAGCAGAAATGACTCAAGGACAGGGGCACTACCAAAGCCCACCCCAGCACAGGTCCAGCTCATAAAATCTGGGAAGCCCAGAGCACACTGCATAGCCTACCGGCAACTCAACTGGTTGGAGAGTGTCCACTCCAAGTGACTCTGGTCAAAACCTCTGGTTTCTGCTTCTTCTAGGCAGCTGGTCTGGTCTCAAGGTCTCCTTTGTAGCTTTTGCTCTTCTGAGGGTCTTCTTGGCAGCTTGGCCCTGCTCTTCTGTTTCCACTGTTTTCTCTGGCAGGGAAGGGGCCTAGTGAATCCTGTCAGTTTCAGGAACTTCCTGAGGCTGGTTTGAGTTGTTTACCTTCCTGCTTAAGTTGCTTCTGTGTAGGCTGGAATTTTGTTTGTTTTGTTTTGTTGTTTTGAGACAGTGGTTCTCTGTGTAGCCCTGGCTGTCCTGGAACTCAGTCTGTCAACCAGACTGGCCTCAAACTCAGAAATCTGCCTGCCTCTACTTCCTGGAGTGCTAGGAATAAAGGTGTCAAGCACCATGCCCATCAGGTGATATGGACAGATACATCCATGGATAAGGCATTACCCCTGCCTCATGTAACTTACACTGGACAGGCAAAACAGAAGGCAAGTGAAAAAACAAATCCGTGACGTCTGATGAGGAAAATGTTAGGAGAAAGAAATTAGGCAAAGCACACAGGGTAATGAACGGGAGGAGCTATTTTCAGAACCTGAAAATACCTCTGGCGGCTGCTGACTCCCAGAACTGACCTCGGTTTGCCTATCTCACAATGGGGGTACTGTTGGGCCGAGTGGTCTGGGAGGAGCCTTCTGACCAGAGGGTTTCCAGTTTCTGTGGTTATGCAAGGCAGCGGCTGGACATTCCACAAGCTCTGGAAACTCCAGGCTGTCATTATGTAGAACTGGGGAGAGGTTTGCATGGACTAAGGAAGATTAGAAAGAGTTGGTGACATTCTGGGACAAAGGGTGTCACGATCCAGTCCCTCAGCTATTCTGAAAACATGTTGAAATTACCTCTTTGTGGTGTGGGGGATGCTACTGGGGAAAGGAATAATCTCAATATGCTCACAAGGGAGGCGACTTTGATTCTAAGTGGTTTATGGGCGAGGCATTATACTGTCAATATTCTCCCCATGACGCCCAGTGGCCCATGAGCACATGGAGGCACAGAGTGGTAGTGTCTTGCTCCACATCACACAGCTAGAAATGTAGCCCCATTCTCTCTAACTGAAGAGCCTGTGCCTTCTAACACAGGGGAAAGGGTCGCTTGCCCAAAGGG
This sequence comes from Montemys delectorum, assembly GCA_019843815.1. NCBI lineage: Eukaryota > Metazoa > Chordata > Mammalia > Rodentia > Muridae > Montemys > Montemys delectorum. The sequence goes on from JADRCD010213481.1 coordinate 41,310, forward strand.
AGCAACACTGGATATTGCAGAGGGAAAGACCCAGGACTTATAGGGAATGGAGCAGCAGATGACAGTTTGGAGACCCCTGAGCTTGGTGTTTCTGCTGTTCCAGGTATGCACCCCGGCTCAGTTAACTCTGGCCTATTCCAAATCATTTCATTTGTTTGAAATGAAGCTAGGGCATGGCATACATATGTGGCCCATGATGCTTCCTGGACTCCCTCCAACTCAGAGATAGAAAATAAGGAAATGGTAGCGGAAACCAGCACAACGGAGTGTGTGCTGTGTGCCTGTTCTCCACCCTTCTCCTCATTGCCCCAGGAGCAGAGGAACAAGCTAACTTGCAAACTTTCCTGCAACTAGCAATTCCCGAAACCAGCTTCTCTAAGAATCAGTTGACTGTAAAAACTATGTAAAGGACTGATGAGATGGCTCAGTGCATGAAGTATTTGCTAGACAAACAGGATGATGTAAGAATTCCATCGAGAAACCCACATGAAGGTGGAAGGAGAGAACCAAATCCATAGACTTAGCTTCTGACACTCACATACATTGTCATCACTACATGCATGCACTACTCTTTCATCACACACACACACATACACACACACACACACACACACACACACTAGTAGAGAAGTGGAAAGAGAAATAAATAAATAGAGATTTTTTTTTGGGGGGGGGGGGGGGGATGGAGAGACGGCTCAGTGGTTAAGAGCACTGACTGCTCTTCCAGAGGACCTGAGTTCAATTCCCAGCAACCACATGGTGGCTCACAACCATCTGTAATGGGATCTGATGCCTTCACATACATAAAATAAATAAATTAATCTTAAATAAATAAAGGTTTTGTTTTGTTTTGTTTTGTTTTTAATAAAAATTAGGTTTTGTGTTGGCCAGCTCTTTCTTTCCTCTTTTCTTTTTGGTTTTCTGTTTTGCTTCTTTTAAACTTCAGCTCCATGTAGGACACTGGGAGATCTTAATTTGCTATTATAAAGTGTGTGTGTGCGTGTGTGTGTGTGTGTAAGTCAGAGTTCAACCTCAACTGTCATTTCCTAGTAGATATTCAGCTTTGTCATTGATAGAGTCCTACTGTGTAGCTCTAGCTGCCTTGGAACTCCCAGCAACTTGCTTGCCTCTGACTCTTGACTGCTGAAATTAAAGGAGTTTTCTTTTCTATTTCTTTTTTTGCCTTTTTTTGCTCTTTGTGTCAAGGTCTCTCTTTGGTCCAGAATTGGATGACTGGTAGGCAACAAGCCTTAGGTAATCTCCCTGCATCTGCCTCCCCAGAGCAGGGTTTCTACTGTAGCTGGCATTACACCTCTCATTACAACATTATATGTAGCCAGGCACATACCTTTAATCCCAGCACTTGGGAGGCAGAGGCTGGCGAATTTCTGAGTTTGAGGCCAGCCTGGTCTACAGAGTGAGTTCCAGGACAGCCAGGGCTACACAGAGAAACCCTGTCTCAAAAACAAACAAACAAACAAACAAACAAAAAAGACGTTTCATGTATACTCTTTGTTCCTACAGGTTCAAATCCCGTAAGCCCAGGGATGACTGCATCGAAACACACTTGCATCCTTTTAAGAGATTCTCAGAATTTGAAAAAGTGACAATGTAGTCCATAGTTCCAGGTGTTTGGGACAGTCTTGAGAAGAACTTTTGCTAACTATGAACTGGTCATCTCAACTTCTTTTGGTAGTATTCTCCCCTGGGTTACTATTATTTTAAAGCATAGTTAAAAGTTAGTAGCTAACATTTTTTATCTGATGTTCAAATAGTCGCAAAGATCACATTTCCCAGTTTATTATAAATCACACACTTACAAATAAAATGTTTACATTGTTCATATATATGTATATATATGTAGTTGAATCAAATGCTGGAGCAGTAGGCTGTTTTCAACAGTCCATCCTAAAATAATAAAACAGGGCTGGTGAGATGGCTCAGTGGGTAAAAGCACTGATTGCTCTTTCGAAGGTCCTGAGTTCAAATCCCAACAACCACCGGTAATGAGATCTGACACCCTCTTCTGGTTCATCTGAAGACAGCTACAATGTACTTAGATATAATAATAAATAAATCTTTGGGCCGGAGTGAGCAGGAACTGAGAGAGCAGGGTTTACTGGAGCAAGCAGAGGATCTAAAAAGTCAATTTCCAATAACCAGATGAAGGCTCACAACTATCTGTACAGCTACAGTGTGTACTCATATACACAAAATAAATAAGTAGATCTTAAAAAAACAATAAAATAGAAAAGAAAGGAAGAGGGGCTAGAGCGATGGCTCAGTGGTTAAGATCATTGGCCGATGTAGCTGAGGACCCAGGTTTGGTTCCTGGGACCTATGTGATGGTTCACAACCATCTGTAGCTATAATACCAGGGTGTCAGATGCCCTTTTCTGCTTCCTCAGGTTATCAGGTGCACATGCGGTGCACATATATGCATGCGGGAAAAACACTTGCACATGTAAACAAAGCCAAACAAATCTTTAAGAAGACACATGAACAGATAAAGTTTGAGTTACTGTCTTTTCTACTTAATACTTAAATTTTACACTCTATTTCTGCCACAGAACTTCCTCATATTGTACTTTTTACATGAGACTTATTGATGACTTTTCAGTATGCTTGTGTGTGTGCTCAAGTGTATGGATGAATACTACATATCTCCAGCTCCTCTGTATGTTGCTTGAAACAGTTTTAATATGTAGACCAGGCTGGTCTCAAACTTGGCATCCTTCTGCCTCAGTGCTGAGTTTCAGGTACTCACTGCATACATATTATTTTACTTTCTAGAGCATGAAATCGGGTGTTAAATTTTCTGTCATTATGACTCTTCTAGTTAGAGTACAATTGATCAAAATGTTTTCACATTACAACTTTTTAAAGTCTCGTAATAATTTAAGCAGCTTTCTTAAGGTAGAACCAACAAAATAAAGCACATGAGGTTTACAGTGTGCCCTTGGACATATACAAGCAAGAGCTGAGGGTGTAGCTCAGTGGTAGAGCACTTGCCTAGCATGCATGAGGCCCTAGGTTTGATCCCCAGCGTGGCAAAGGTAAAACTAAAATAAATAACGATAAAGGCCAAAAACCAGGTCTAACAAGTTTGATCAACATTTACTAAGCAGAAAAAGTGAAATTTGGTTGGGAATGTTTGTCTTACTGCTGAATGGAGCATTTTCTTCCCTCCTAACTTGATCATTTAAGCCTGGATGAACATTGTGTACACTAAAATGGGTAGATTCTAGCTACAACTTTACCCTATCTTTCATTTTGATGTTTCCCAGATATCATCATCAGGAAATACTTTGTAAACCTAACTACTAGTATAAGTTAAATTACATAAACTTGCATATATATATATATATATATATATAGAGAGAGAGAGAGAGAGAGAGAGGGTTGGCAAGATGGCTCAGTGGGTAATCATGCTTGGCATTCTCTCATGATCTGAGATCGATCCTTGGGACCCACATAGCAGAGAGAACAAAACTCTGCTGGTTGTTCCATATGTGGACTGTGCCATATGCAGCGACTCCTCCAAAAAAAAAAAATCTTTAAAAAAAGAGAAAGGCTAGCCGGGCGATGGCACACACACTTTAGTCTCAGCACTCTGGAGGCAGAGGCAGGAGGATCTCTGAGTTCAAGACCAGCCTGGTCTACAAGTGAATTCCAGGACAGCCAGGATTACACAGAGAAACCCTGTCTCGAAAGCCAAACCAAACCAAACCAAACCAAACCCAACCCAACCCAACCAAACCAAACCCAACAGAACGGCTGGCAGTGGTAGGATGCTTGCTTAGTTTGTGTGCCTTTGGTTCAATCATCAGTATCAAATAAACAAATAATTATGGATCTAAGGCCTTCAGAGACTCATCACTCTGACTACTGACTGATAGATTTTCACAAAGAGAGGTAGATATTGGTGCCAGGTCTCCACCGCAGACTCCGGGTCTCCAAGTGTAGCACCTAGGCAGGGGTTTCTAAAGGCAAAGAACATAAAGTAACATTCTGTTTTTTAAAAGGTATGTCTTTCAGATGCTCGTGTTATCTCCAGCAAAAACAAGCTTTTGTTTACCGAAGCAGAACCGGTGGTTGACCTCGTGATCCATTATCTTGCATAAACAACTGTTTTGTTAAAGTTGTACAAGCCCGGGCAATTCCAGAAACGACCCTCAACAGCCCTTAACATTCAGAGGTCCAGTTTCGCTTTATATTTCTCTTAAGCACACAATAATATTTAAACTTTGAAACAACATAACGTTAGCCATCAACAAAACGTTAGCTACCAACATAATGTTAGCCATCAACATAAAACATTAGCTCTACTTTTATTATTTATCTTCTTGAGATTGTTTACACCAACCTGGCCTGGCCTAGGCCTGTTTTACCAGCTACTTGGGACGCTTGGGTAGGATGTGATGAGTTTAAGGCCATCCTGAGCCAATTTAGCCAAATCCATGAAAAGACAGGAAACCATTTGAATTGCTCAATGTTTTCTTTCTATTATTTATTTACTTATTTCTTTACTTTTGAGACCCGCTCTGGTTGCGTAGCTCTGTGTGGCCTAGAACCTGAAATATGGAACAAGTTGTCCTCCAGCTCAGAGATCTGCCTGCCTCTCCTATAAAACCATGCCTAATCAGAAAAGATTTCTTCTTTCTCCTCCTCCTCCTTCCTTTTTTGAAATAGGGTCTCTCTACATAGCCCTGACTCACTGTGTAGACCAGGCTGGTCTTGAATTCAGAGATCTACTGGCACGTGCCACCACACCCGGCTTCTGAGAAAGAGTTTCTTACTCTAGTTAGGGTGATTCATTTATTTTCTCAGTGCTCAACTTTTAGGGAAGTATATTCAAATAGTTGAGAACAATTGTTCACCATTAAGTCTGGGGGAAAAAAACCCACAGTAGGTCAGTATTTGAACATTGTTTTTCTCTCAAGGCTTTCTGCCACAATAGACTTTCATACTCAGAAAATAATTAAGGAAGGGCTGGAATAAGGGAAGCCAAGGAATAGAACAGGACGGGGTATGCCCTGCCTGTATTCTTATGGAGGAGGAGATGTTGAACTGGGACATTGTGAGTTAGGGGGTTAGCTCAGACAATTCAAAGAGGGACAGGGGCAAGGGGCTCTATTCACCTCTGAAAGTATGTGAACTCATAACATGCTAAAACAGACCAAAACGTCCTAATTCCAAAACCACATTATGTATACAAAAATGTACCCTTCTTAGTACAATGTATCTGTATGTCAAAGATCGATACTTTTGATTGATGGTTCTAGCATGCCCCTCCCCCTACTTTTTTAAAGACAGGGTTTCACACTAATACCAGCTGGGTCATTTTAAAACTCCGACTTTCCTCTTGCCTCAGTATCTCAAATGCCAGGGTGACAGTCCTTCCCCATCACGTGTGTGTGGGGGGGAGAGTGTCCTCCAATCTTCGATTATTAATTCCATCAGTACCTGTGCTGGGGGTGGGGCTAAAGACTCCCCTACTTTGTTAGGATGGTGTTAGAAGCAAAGTTTTTGGATCCTGTGTGGAAGCCACCTTGAGAAATAAGAGATTCTATTAAGAAAGAGAATAAACTTGCAAACCAGTTTTCAGAGAGATGAAAAAAAAAAAAACCTTAAAATCGAGGTCCGTCTTCCTGATTTTGTTTGGTTCACTGCTAAGGATGCATTTTTCCATTTTTAAATGGGGGAGAGGACGACGATGACCAATCAAAAGAATAAGGCTCTTTCGTGACACGTGAGAATTACACAAAATTCACACTTCAGTTGGTAAAACACACTGTTTAGGGCCCAGGCAGGCTCGCTGCCTAGTCTTTCCAACTGCTTTTGCGCTGGCGCCCTGGGCTTGGAATAGTTTCAGACTGCAGGCCCGGAAAAACCTGAACCATTTCGCTGTCCCTTCAGAGTTGCTAATCAAAAACTATCCGAATTCAAGCGCCACTTAGGAAATCCTCCCTGACTTCAGAGGGGAGCGCACCCGCTTTGAAGACTGGTATATAAACAGAAGACCCCTAGTCAATCCTACCCGTTTATGGGCCTCAGTTTCCCCAGCTATAAAGTGGGGTTGAGCAGTGATCCTCGGGTTTTAGGGGATCACTGCCTCGCAGTAGATCAGTTAACCATCCTGGGCTGCAGCTCCTGGAGCAACAGATCGGGGTCAGTCCAGAGCCGGCAGGCTCGCTGTGGGCGGGTCCCCGGGCGGGTGGCTCCCACCCCAGTGGTTTCCAGCTTGCCCGGCGCAGCACCCCGCAGGCACAAGCTTTCCCGGGGGAATTCCGGGCGGTGCGGGCGAGCACTGGGGGCGGGGCGGGGCTGCCGCCTATAAGAAGGGCTGCGCGCCCGGTCTGGGCCACTGGTTTGTGCTGTTGAAGCCATGGCGCCTGCCTGCCTGCTTGCGCCGCTGCTGCTCCTGCTCCTCGGAGGCTTCCCCGTGGTCCCTGGCGAGTCGGTATGTGTTTGAGGGATGTCTTAGAGAAGGGGTGGGGTGGGGGTGGGAGGGTGCCTTCTTTGTTCCCCCAAATCCCAGGATCCGGAGGGAGTAGGGTGTATCACGAGCTGTGTTCCCCCCACCCCCTCCAGACGCCGAGACTGGGAAGACTTTAGGAGGAAAACTTTGCTCTAGGGTCGCGGGAAGGCTGTCGGAGACTCCTCCACGCGCCGTGCACCCCTAGCCTGTTGCTCCGCGCTCTGGACTCAGCCTGGCCTCTGGGGCTCCGGGGTGGGACGTGACTAAGTTGGTGTCAACTTTTCTCCACCCACACCCTCACCCCTACTTTGTGATCCCAGTGCTGGCCCTGCCCGCGGCGTGGCCCTCTGGGTGTCCAGAGCAGAAGGCTCGAGTCTGAGATGGTCTGGGGACGAGGTAGGCAGCTTGTATTCGGGAGCCGGAAAACTTTAGGGCTGTACGGGGAGCCCCCCCCCCCCCCCCTTCACATACCCAGGGGAACGGAGAGAACTGAGTCCTGGCCTTCGTTCTGGCCACAGTCTTGCTACGACTGACTTAAAGGGCAAGATCAGCTCCTTCTAAGGTCACCTTTCCTACCTACAGAACAGATCGTGAGGTGATCCTTCCTGCTTTAGGCTGTCTAAAAAGTTAGGTTCCTTATTTTTCCAGAGTGGACTCACAGGACAGCTTTCCCATCAGCTCCAGGCTAGAGATTGAGTTACAACTGTTTTGGGGAGAAGTGTTTTGGTTGAAACCGCACACGGGGAAATTGAGGCACCCATCTGAGTGGGGAGAAGGACCTGGAGGAGAAAAACGCTCCAGGGAGCCTAAAGAAACCTTTCCTTTTGTGGGTCCCTATTAGAGTCAACAGGGACTAGGAGGCGTTTAGGAGGCAGACTCTTAAGGGAAGTTACCGGGCATGACAGTTTATGGGAGAGGGGGTCTGACCCGGGATCGTGGGCCATTTGTACCGTTAGTCCAAGTTTTAGGGGGAATGACTCTGAAGTTTAGACGTTAATGTTCTTTTGAAAGCCACCTTTTCTCTGATCTTACTTAGGGAATAGTTAATTGTGTTCAGGAGCCTCCAGGTGAGAAATAAGAGCGTATGCAATGCCCAGCACAATTCCAGTTAGATACCGAACCCATTACATGTTTTTTTGTTTTGTTTTGTTTTGTTTTTTGTTTTTTGTTTTTTGTTTTTTTGTTTTTTTTTTTCTGTTCTGATAGCTTCTCGGTGGCTTTAGAGTCAAATGTGTTTAATTTCAGAAAACCTCACTGTTGAATGTTCTTAAACTAGTCCTGAGGCAGGAGAGAAGTTAAGTAACTTGCTGAAGGTCACACAGCTAATAACCGGGCTGAGTCAGGCATAAGTTAGACGGCCAGGCATGGAAATGCCTGCTTTCGTCTTCTAGTCCCTGTGGCTGCTGTTAGGTCCCGTTTCCCCATAACTCAAGACTGGCCTAACATCTGTTGATGTTCGAGATTGGAAAGTCTCAAGGTGCTGCGAGTGTGAGTGGGATGAACCAGAATAGGAGGGACTGGCTTTCTACTACAGCAAAGGCATCTTTGCAGAAAAGTGGTGGCTGAGCGAGCCGAATGCCTTCCTGTTGCATTAACTCCAGATGAGCTGCTAAAGGCTATTCTGAAGTTGAGTCCTTCCTCCGGGACATCTGAAGGAATGCTGGCTGAGCAGTGTGAGGAAAAAGGGCCTAGGAGATGGCTGAGGTCACCACGTGGCCAGTCACATGCCATTGATCTCCCCTCTGGCTGCTAAGCCAGCAGGTGCTTTGGGGGAGGAGTAGACCGCAGTGTCCCCCAGATAAGTCAGAAGGATGTGGTTCGGGGGAGGTAGGTCTTGCCAGGCCTGCTTGAGTGACCTGATCTAGCAAGGGGGAGAAGCCAGCCTCAAGCAGCTGCTTCCGGAGGCCTCAGTCTCAATCTCTGGTCCTGACCTCAGTCCTTCCTCCTCCCTGCCTAATGTCAGGGGCATCTTGCCTTTAACTGGGTCATAGGGATTTCCCCCTTAGGTTGTGGTCAGAAAAAAATCGGACCACTCGGTCTCTTAGGCTGGAGAAGCAAATGATATTATCTGCCTTTCTTTTTCCCTTCGTAGGAGAGAGAGGGAGAGAGAGAGAATGAAGCCTGGAGAGAGGGTTTAACTAACAGCTGTTATGATTTATTGAGCACTTTCTGATAACTGAGTAATAAGCCCCCCCCCACACACAAATCAAAACACCACCACTAGCAACAATAAAAACCAGCACGTGATTATGTTCTTGTATTCTCTTTTCCAGAAAAGTATATTGAAAGATTAAATGATAATCATCTTTTAATACAGAGTATACAGGCAGGCCATCTACTCTCTCACAGGGTAGTCTTGTCTTCACATCACTAGGGCCTTTCTCCAAATTTTAGGTTTAGTCCAAACCCAGATTTGGGGAAGGGAGCCCAAGCTAAACACTGCTGCTACTGCCCTCTCCTCTGCTTGGCGGGTTTGCTACCCTAAACCTGTTCTCCCTGTCCAGCTGGGAGCATTCCCCCATCTGCCTCGTGCCCCTCCCAGCTTGGCCAATTAAAAGCAGCCTTGTTTTGGGATGGGGGTTGGGAAGGGTGAGGGGCGTGAGCCAAGGTGTTGCTGCCCAGGGGCACAGCCCACTGACTTGGCACCAATCCCAGGCAGTTCTGAGGAAGTATCTCCCACCCACCTGGTGTGCTTCGACTTAAAGACGTTTCTAGTCTGCCTGAGAACTCTCCTTGGCAGCAGGGAAGTAAGGGCCGAGTGCAGAAACCTAGGAGGTTCTAGGGCCTATGAGTGGCTGGTGAGACCTCTTGGGAACCCATAGAGGTACCACACATCCGGGAAAATATTTGGACCGTGATTTGGAGAGCTCAGCAGGGTTGGACGGGAGAGACCTCTTAATTCGAAGGAATCTTCTTCAAAATCCGGATGGAGCTAGGAGGTTTCAAGAAGAGGCCTCCCCTCCCCCATCTCATTCTTGATTGTTGTTTCACTACTGTGTGTGTATTCTGTCTGAGTCTATGTCTGTGTAGCACGTCTATATCCTGGGCCTAAGGAGGCCAGGAGAGGGCATCGGGTCCCCCTGGAACTGGAGCTCCAGACAGTTGTGAGATGCTAAGAGAGTGTTGGGAATCCAACCCAGGTCCTCTCCCTGAGTCATTTTTTTCAGCCCTCTGATACTTGATTAGTAATCAAGTACTAATTATTCAAAAAGATTATTGAAAACCTCATGGCATCTAAGGCCTTCCTTCCAGGAAATGAAATCACACCATCATGTGTGTGGAAAGGGAGGGAGAGCCCTACCCACCCACCCCATTCACATCTGAGACCGGAATTCTGCTTCATTCCTTCTAGTGAAACCCCTATCTTCCCCGTAGACATTGTGATTGTATGACTGAATAAACTCACAATAAAACTTTGTTCTAAAAGGTACTCCGAAGTCACATACTGCTATGATGACTGACTGACTGTGGTTCGGTACCGCAGTATGGGCTTCTTGGTCTCCCTTTTCACAGAAAGCTGATGTTCACAGGAATGTAGTGTTTGCCAAGATCAGGAGACTGCTAGGTGTCTGTTTAGATTGTCCCTTAGAGAACATTCTAGATAATGGTGACATCAGATAACCTTGGGACTTCTGTGTTGCTAGCAAACACACCTTGTGTCTAGAGTTCAGCGTCCTATCTCCAAAAGGAGGCTGGACCATTGCCACCTGAGTGTCCTTCTTGCTCCACTGCCCAATGGGGAGGGGAAGGGGAGTTCTCTTGGCTTCTTTGGTAAACTCTAAAACAAGCCCCTGTCTCAGAAGAGAGAAGTAGGGTGGACATTCAGCTCCTGCCATCCCCAGCGCCTAGAAACAGGAGGCTTTTCCAAGGACTTGGAGTGCTGAGCTGGCTTGAATGAGGAGCTGGGGAACTGGGCTCTCTGTTGGAAGAGATTTGTCCCTAGCTGTTTTCTCAGCTTCTTGGACTGGATGAGTTGCTGTGATTTCCAAGTGAATGCTTAAAAGTAGGGGAATGGGATGGACTGGGCTCTGTGAGTCAACTGTCTTACTACAGCCTGCCTGAGTCACCACTTCCTATCAGTCTCTTGGCTAATAAGCATAGCTCTGGGAGGAATGTTGGAATGGGCATGAAGGTTTGAGGGGTTTTGTTCGTTTGGGGTTGTTATCTTGGCTTTGAACATTCACAGCGCCTGTGTGTGCATTTGGATGCTGGATAGTGGTACAGAGCAGGTGAAATGACATTGGTACACTTCTCCCAACCCACACCCTTAAGTAACACTGAGGCTTCAACTGGGCTGAACTCAAGAGTCAAAGCTAGTGTCACTCAGGTTTGATTTGCACTGGGATTCCGAGACATTTTTGGAGCGGGTAGCATATTAAACAGTAATGTGACAGTGGGCTTGCTGGTTAACCTCCTGGTCTGTTGAGGCTCCTTCAATTCCCTAGCACCAATAAATAAGTAATAGATTAATTAAAAGATTGGGTGGCAAGGCTTCAAGTTGATGAGTTTGCCAAGGAGACTGAGCATACCTCCAAGTAGTGGAACAGGAGACATTCCTCAGCGACCGTTCCCTGACTTGCCTAGGACCTCCTGCCTCCCCCACATCTAGTCCTGCAGCTGCTAGGTGGGCAGGGTAGAGCCTAGGGGTGGGGCTGATCGAGCTCAAATCTTATATTTGTTTATCTTCGAAGTGGGTTGTTTGCAGATTATCAGATGGGTTTATATTTAAACAAGAACCAGTTCCTGGCAGCCCCACCTCTCCTGCAGGATCTGCAGGTGTCCCAGGCAGCTCTTGAGTGTGCACGCGCGTGCTTGAGAGTGTGTGTGAGTGTGTGTGTGTGAGAGGGAGTTTACAAGGGTACCAGGTCTTAGGGCACAGTTCAAGCTAAGACTTGCACTACTTTCCCTGGGAAAGGCAAGTGACTTGAGGCAGCTGAATGACTACAAGTAGTGTTCTGGGCTTTGATGGACAAGCAAAGGCAATGTTCTGAGAAGGCTTTTTCTTTCTTTCTTTTTTTTTTCTGCTAGTGACTAGGAGAACCTACAGGCGCAGCATTGGGGTCTGATTTAACCCTAGAGAAACTTGCCTTGTAGAGCTGGTTTGTTATTAACCCACTGGTGACCTTTGGGCACTCGCCTGCCCCTGGCAGACCTGTCTGGTGGTGTCTGCTAGAGGCTGGGAAGCAGGAAATGTGGGTGCATTTTATAGCCAGAAAGCCTCTTGAGTCTGCCCCAGCTCTGCCACTCACCCAGGGACATACAGGGAGTTAATAAGTCACTTTGTTGATGTGAAAGCCCCAGTGTCCTCTATAAAACTCCGGTGTCACTTGATAGCCATCATAGTTACTTAGCAAACTTATAAAGTTTTGGCTTCAGTTGAATTTATTATTCACGACTAGACTTGGCCAGAGGTTGGCTTTGGGTCATGGCGTCTGTATATGTGCAGAAAACCTAAATGGGCTAATATGGTTCTTGGAGTTTAGAACATTTATCTTAGAGGGCTGTGGGATTCAAAAGATCACGGATCTCCCCTGCCCCCCAAATAAGAGTCTCATGTAGCCCAGGCTGGCTTTGAATTCCCTATGTAGTTGAGGTTGTCCTTGAATTCCTAATCATCCTGCCTCTGCTTCCCAAGTGCTGGGATTACAGCTATGGACCACCCCAGCCGGCCACCTTTGACACTTTACAACTGTCACTTGTCTTCTTTATGGTCACCTGCCAGTGTCAGTTTCTTTCCACCTTGAGTTACAGCTTCTCCTAGAATGCTCCCCACCCTTTGCTCTTTGCCTGCCCCTCCCCGCCCTCCTCGTATAGGGAGTTGGCTGCCCTAGTTTTCTCTGGCAAAGGAGGGGCTGCTGGTCAGGTGACACTCAGGGTAATGGAAAGGGAGGTAGGGAGAGAGGCTGGCGTGTATGGAAACAGTGACTGCGTGAAGCGGGCTGTCATAGCCTAACCTGTGGGGACTGGCTCACCACCACACCAGCCTCAGGGCCGCAAGCAAATGGCTGGGCTGGGCACTTAGAGTGGGGACACTCCTTGCCTCCGGGGAAGTCCAGCTTCAAGATGATTGAGATGGATTGGCCTGGTCAGAATCCCCGGCTTCCCCAGTCGCCGGGGGAGGTGCAGGGGCCTGTAAGCCAGGCCCTGCTAGATCTAATCCGTCTCGCAGCAGAGCTGCAACGGCCCTGGACTCTGTTCTCAAGACACAGGAGGCTTGTTTGCATGCTAAGAGTCTTCTGGCCAGCCTCAGATCCAGCGGGGATTTTGGATCTGCTGCCTAGATTACAAGCCCCAGCTTCAATGCACCTCTGTCTCTGAGGCCTTGAGGGAGCCAGTCCCTCCCCAGCTGTCTCCACTGGTAATCGGAGCAATGCCCAGTTTGGTAACCAGGCCTCAGGACAGAGGGAGGCTTGTCTCTTTGAGACCTTTTACAGGTGGGGAAACCAAGGCCCAGAAAGGGAATCAACCACCAGGGACCACCTAGGTCGTGAGTGATGAGAGAACTGGATTGGTCCCTGGGAGGGGTTTGTCCAGAGGCTTCTGACCAATCCCCCTCATTCCTGGCTGGCACCCCATGGTCCTGGAGTTCTTGTGGGAATGGGCTGTTCTGGGCTTGGTGAAGAGCAGGCTGCTTACTGTGCCAGGCCTGGCTCTCTACAGGGTGATTGTGTTCAGAGTAACTTGACCTTGAAGTGGGTAGAGCGGACATTTGAACCCTCACTCGACAACCTCCCCACCCCCAGACCTTGATTAACCCTTTCAGGTCCCAGGGCATCACATTGAATATTTGGTGTGTGACTTCTTTTTGCCTTTTAGATTTTTTTTTTCCTCCCTCAAGGCAAGCCAGGAAATAGAGGCTCTAGGTCACAAGAAGCGCTTCAGATATCTTTGGTTAGTGCCTTCCACTACTCCTGGAAGAACACAGATTTCCTCTGTCTCTGTTTGCTTAGGATAATGTGCTCAGAACTTATGATGGGCAGGTTTATACCCATCCCTGAGTTTGAAGAAGCTGACCTTTCAGCTGGGTATCTCTGGTCTCCGCAGTAGAACCCGCAGGGTTGTCATACCCCTCTCTAGCTTGCAAAAGCACCTCCCACCTGATGGCCAGGGCCTCCCCAGCCCTGCAGCTGCTTCAGCAAGATTCCTCTTTGGCTCATTGAGCATTCGTCTCTCCTATGCAGAAGGAAGGTGGGTGGGGTTTTATAATGATCACCACCTATTGAGCACCTGCTATGCACCAGTCACCTGCCGGGTCACCTGTGCTCTTGGAGTCGTTCCCCTTGACCTTCATTCTGCAAGGTGCTTCCCAGCCCTGATTACAAAAGAAGAAACTGAGGACTTAAAGCCAGAACAAACTCCTAGACTTCATAGGAAATGGTCGGGCTGTGATTTTGCCTGTGGCTCATGTTCACTCTAGTAAATAGAGTTGGTGGGGCTGTAGAACTACTTTGGAGCCCAGGAGTTGGTTTATAGGTGTCCCCTTGCCCCTAACCTGACTCAGTCCAGTATCATCCTCATGGTTTCTCCCTTAGAGTCTGATCAGGTGTGGACTTGACCCTGCCTTCTGTCGGGAGGAGGCAGGTAGGAGGCTCTCACTAGTTCACTGTTTGACAAGCCCTCCTTGGTTTTCCAGCCAAGTTTCTGTCCCTTTGTTTAAGCCATAACACTTTCACCTTTGTTTATTCCCAGGCAAGGGAAGGTGGGGTGCCCTGGAGCCCCGGCTCAGCCAGTGTCCAGTGGCCTTTGGGTGGACTGAAGGGGAAGCAGGCGATTGTGACTAACCTGGCTGTAGTTAGGACATGGTTTAGAGAAAGGCCTGGGTATGAATCCAGTGTTGTTCGCTCCTAGCTGTGACCCTTGGATGAATGACTCACCTGCGGACCAGGTAGAACGTCTCATGGTGCTGTGCTGTTGAGAAGATTAAAGGACCTTTATGCAGGGACGGAGCCTGCTATAGAGTGGGGACTTTAGCTAGTCACCCCAATCCCTGTGTTGTGGGGTGATGGGCATCATGGGACTTTGAGATAGGATCAATGGCTTCTCATCCTGGTTTCAGGCAACAGCCTGTGTATTTGCTGGGAACTTTGGGGTCAGCCAAGGCTTCAGAAAGGGGGCGGGAGGCCACTTAACCAGGACAGTGAGCAACCTAGGTTGTAAGTCCAGGTCTGCTGCTAGCTGCTTGACTGACCCTGGCAAAGTAATCTGTCTCAGAGGTCATAAAACTAGACGGTTGGGCTCTGGCCTCAGATGCCTTCTGCTGGCAGGTGTTACTTCCTATAAAACAGAGTATTCCTACCTCTAATCTTTCCCCTGCAGTTTGGGGAAGAACTCAGGATCCCTAGCTATCTGCACTAGGTCAGATTTCTATCAGCTCCAAGGCCAGTAAGATCCTCTGCAGGCAGACCAACCCACCACCTTCTTCATCCAGCTTCTGGTTGTGTTTGTGAAAGGGACAAAGAGGAGATCTGAGGACCCAGAAGGTGTGCACGTGCATGCATATACACACACACGGGCATGCGTTCCTGGGCAGGGTTGGGTGAGCTGAGGTGAACAGATCACATCTGTAGTCAGGAGCAAGACTGGGTCCCCCTCTGGTTAGGGTTGGGTCTGCGTGCTGCTGGGTGGCCAGGTTTTCCAAAGCCACCCCAGACTACTGAATGGACCTTGTTTGAAAAGAGAGTGGGGGGAGGAAAGGTTGTTGGTTCCTTCTCAGCCTCACAAACAAGCACCCACGGGCATGATTATGTCTTGACATCTTGTCCTCAGTGGCTCCTGTCTACCTGGGTGTTTTTCCACTTGTTAGAGATTTCAAGCATAAAAGGAACCAGAACGGGAGCAAAGAGGAGAGATGCCTTCTGAGCTCCAAGAGGCTGAATTTCTCATGTCCCATCACCTCTCCCAGAAGCCTCTGACTCACCGAAGACGTTAATTCTTGCATCCTCTCCACACCTCTGAAGAGTTTTCCAACCCTCGCAAGGAAGGGTCCAACCCTGGCTGGAGGGTGGGGCCTGGTGTGATATTCCTTTCCTCTGGAATTTAACACAAAGATGAAGGGGGTAGGAGGCATGGCACACAACTCCTCAAATCCCAACACTGAAGAGGAGGAGGCCAGCTTCTTAGTCGGCTACCTAATGAGTGCCAGGCCAGCCAAGGCTACCTAGAGGGAGACCCTGTCCCCCTAAAAGAAGGAGTGGGAGGGGACCAGGTGTTCCAAAGGGGGCTGAACCAGGAATCCATCTTGGTTTCAGCCTCAGTTTACCACAGTCAGATCTTGACAGCTACACACAGGCACAGGTTCTTTCTCTCTCTCTCTCTCTCTCTCTCTCTCTCTCTCTCTCTCTCTCTCTCTCTCTCTAATGGGAGATTGAAGTAATCACTACTAGACCACGTGTTAGGCAACGAACGTCCTTATCTCCAATCTCCTGGGCTGTTTTGTAACACCCGGAACACTTTCGCAGATTACGGAGGTCCTGTGTGTGGCTGGCATTCCAAGGCTCCTACCTAGGGGCGAGGTGTGGGGTAGGTCAGACCTGAGCTGGAATCTAAGCCCCCAGGCTAAAAGCTCTCACGTGTGTGTGTGTGTGTGTGTGTGTGTGTGTGCGCGCGCGCTCGAGTGCGAGCCCAGAGGAGTTTAAACTTTAACATCTTGTGACCAGTCTTTCAGACTTTGGTGGTCAGAGTATCTCTACCTCCCTCTCCTTTCCTCCTTCCTTCTCTCTCCTCAAGCCCCCACCCCTAGCTGGATTAGACACACCCAGTTAGGGTTCCTGTCTAGCCCAGGGCTGGCTGGTAGCCCTAAGCACAAACGGTGTTCCTATGTTGTGTCTGTGGCTAGAAGCCCAGGCAGGTGATCTCATGCCCGGCTGCTGGTCTTGTTGGTCACTTCTGCTTCTGTGACCTTAGAAGAAATGAGTTGCCTTTTTGAGCTGCGGTTTCCACCCTTGCCAGAAGGGTCTGCGTCATCCCAAGTGCGTGCATGTTAAGGCCTGGCACTCTGTAAGCCATGGAGGCCTTGCTGTTGTGGATTTTGAACCCTAGGGAATTTTGTAGCGAGGCGTTGGGGGTTGGGACCATGCCTGCCCGTCTAGGGCACTTGGTACAACCACGGAGAAGCCCTCTTGCTGTGCTGCCAAGCCAAGGCCACCGGCACGGGCCCTGTGCGGGGGCTGGAATTCCAGTCCCAGCAGCTCCGCAGCTCCCGATTCCGGAGCCGTGAAGTCATCTGTAAGCAGGGCTTAACCCCTGCTGGCTCCCCACTCCCACACGTACCAAGCACTCTGCATTGATTTCCCTGCCCTGGGGGAGAGAGGGATGCCTGCCTGACTTCCTCCCAGCTCCTTTCCCAGAATCTAGTTTCCTGAGCAAGGGGGTGGACAGAGGGCACAGTCAGCTCTTGCCTCCTCTCCCCGGAAGCCCGTGGGAGAGAGTGGAGGAGGAAGCCTGCTCCCTAAGCTCCTCTCCTGACCTCTCCGGCTACTCAATCTGGAGTCTCAGGGGGTACATGGACATTCCTGTTCACTGTCTCTACCCCATCACTGTGGTCTTGGTTGGCTGAAGGACATCTTGGGGCTGGCCGACACAGCCCTGGCCACTTTCTACCCTGAGTTTCATATGGTGTTAGGGTAGTCACTACCTTGTTTCTGGTTTGAATTCTCTTTAAGAATTCTGTGAAATGTCTGTATGTCTAGTTCGTAGTTGAATTTCTAAGCAGGGCTTCATCCTCTAGTTCTGGGGACTGGAGGAGGGAAGGCCTGGAAAGAGTGGACCAGTGACCCTTGCACCTGGTTGTTTACAAGAGCAAGCCTGAGTCCAGAGACTAGCAGAAGGGCCGTGGGCACCTTCGTGCACCCTAGGGCCCTAAAGCAGGGTGGGTCAGGAGGGCAAAAAAAAAAAATGTTTTTTTTTTTTTGGGGGGGGGGGGCTTTGTGGATAGTTTTCTTTTAAAAGCTATTTGGTGGGAATTGACCACAGGCTCTGGGTCTCCTTGGAGTGAGAGCTGAGTGACATGGTCTGTGAGAGAAGGATCTCTGTGCCCTGTACCGAGCTGTCAGAAGACTAGACATTTCAGAGAAGTCTGTAAATTCAGGAGTGCGCCATTGAGTCACCCAGTGTGAGCACTCTGGCTGTCTTGTGGTGCGTGTGAGTGAACCTGCCCTGCCTGTTTCAGCCCAGTCTGACTCAGTTTGGGACATGTTCCCAACAGGGCAGGCCCAGAGCCAGTAGCCTACCTGCCTTCCATCTAGAAATCAGCTGCTGTCCTAGGACCCCAGCTGGGGCCTGCCCATGTGCTTGGGAACCGCTGGTCCTGAAGTCCGGTGGCCTGTCATGCAATTCTGCCTGCTGCTTGCCACTCGTACCACCAGAAGAGAATGGTTTATTATAGCCTTTTGTGCTGAGTCCTCGTTGTAAAGTGAATTAACAACTGCTGTTAGAAGCAGCCTGAGACATTATATAGGTGGCTCAGTAAATGATACCTAGAAATATTAATAACTTGTTACCACTTGAAATATTTTTATTAACCCAGAATGGTGAAAAGACTTGTATAGGGTTACACCGTAGACGGGGGACAGGATTTGGTCCTATAATCCTGATTCATTTTGGTTCTGGGGCACTCGGCCTCCAAGAGCATCCGGAGGGAGGAGGAAGATGGGCCTTTTGGATCATGTTTGTAACCACCTCTCTTCCTAGATTCGAGAGACTGAGGTCATAGATCCCCAGGACCTCCTGGAAGGCGGGTACTTCTCTGGAGCTCTCCCGGATGATGAAGATGCAGGGGGCCTCGAACAGGACTCGGATGACTTTGAGCTCTCTGGTTCCGGAGATCTGGGTATGGGGGTGTGCTTGGGGCAGGCTGGGGGCCCTGGGCTGCAGGGAGTCGTGGGAGATTGTCCTACAGTGCTCCCCTCTCCTCTTCTAAAGGGGGAAACAAAAGTAACATTTTCCCACCCCCAGGGTCTCTGGGGTGAGTTGTAAACAACTTTGAATTTATTCCACTCTGA
Source organism: Montemys delectorum (assembly GCA_019843815.1). NCBI lineage: Eukaryota > Metazoa > Chordata > Mammalia > Rodentia > Muridae > Montemys > Montemys delectorum. The sequence goes on from JADRCD010213481.1 coordinate 59,790, forward strand.
GTTTGCAGGAGCTAGCCTGAACCTGTCCACTAGGCTCCTCCCTCTGGTGGAGGGTAGAGGGAGCGTGGGGAAGGGCCCACAGTGTTTTCTGCTCCCCCACCCCCAACCGTAGGGAAGGAAAAGTACTGGCTCAAAAGTTGGGGGTGGAGTGGGAGGCGTTGTGTGTGGGCTGAGGTATGGAAAGGGGAGCCGGAAGCAAGCCCCTGCTTCAGATGAGGCGGAGGGAGGGCGGAGGGCGGTTTCTTGGGGTGTGACCAGATATTGGGGCTTTCTTGGGCTTTGACTTGTGGCCTCTGGATCAGACAGCTGCTAAGTGCCCCCCTCGTCTTCAGGGCCTTTGCACAGCCCAGTATTCCAGCGTTGCCTTGGTTCTTACTATGTAAAATGAGTGTCGGGAGGGCTATGAATCAGTTGTGGACTGAACTGAGTTCCAGTGTGAGCACTTACCATGCACTCGGTATTTTTAGAAGTAAATTTTGTATACTGAGTATAACGTGGTGTACGTTTATGTTCCAGGACAGTCTTCAAAGGGTTGCGGCCAAGAGGCAAGCTAACTCTTTGCCTCCTGTGGTTAATTTTATGTTCACCCGTACGTGGTGTTTAGCATTACAGTTAACTGCTTCCTTCCCAAAAGTAAATTCCCTGGAGATCTTGTTCAGATGTAAATTTCAGTTAAAGTGGCGCTATCCTTCCTGATAGAGATTAAGCCTAGGGCCTTGCTCTACCCCTGACTGACCTTGCTCTCTAACTTTCATGTTTGAGACCAGTTCTTCCGGTGTGGCTCAAGCTGGTCTTGAACTCCCTTCTGGTTTTCAGATGTGTGCTGCTTCCTCCAGGGACATTTTGCCTTTCTAGCCAGATACTGCCGTTTCTTTACCCATACTGTAGTAAGGGTTTAGAGCTCAGGAGGCATGGGACAGCTTTGTGTATTACCAGGGTACATCTCCACTAGCCACAGCTGAGGGAGTCGGTTTTGGGACGTGACGGACCTTGGGTTCACACAGCTGTTTCTTCTTGCAGATGATGCGGAGGAGCCCAGGACCTTCCCCGAAGTGATTCAGCCCTTGGTGAGTGCTCCCCCCACCCCCGACTCCCCGCCCTCTTCTCCCTCTTCTTCCTCTTTGCGCTCTTGCGCTCCTGAGAATGACAGAAAATACAACCCTGTGAATGCATAATGGAATCTGACTCCATTTTCTAAGAAGGCTTTTCATTGGGCTGCCAGGCTCATTTGGGACAGGCATGGACAGGGCGTGCCTTCTCCTTGGATATGATCATCACAGTCGAGCCCACCCTCTTGTACATTTGCGTGCGGCTGTTCACCGGCACTGTTTTCCAGACGAATCGGGAAACTGAGCCCTTGAAGTGGTCCTGTTTTCCTGCATCACCTAACCCCTGTGTCATTTTTACAGCTGTGCTCTGTTCCTCTCTGTGACGGAATGGTCATCAATACATTTTGGAACTCTAAGAGTAAAACACTCCCAACGCGCTTGACAGGCACTCTCTGCCTTAGGAGAGAGCATTGCAGGTGCAGCGTTGCCTCCCTGAGGGGCATCGCCACAGGACCTGTACTGGTTGCTCCAGCACGGACCTGCTGAGGCGTGAAGGCTGCCCCTCCCCCACACCCCCACCTATGTCCCTTCCCGTGAGGCATTTGTGACTCTCCCGTCATCTTCTAGGGGACCCCTTCCACCTAGCTTCCTCTTGAACTGTGCTTTACTGTCCTTTGCTCTCCTTTCTCCTTCAGGTGCCGCTAGATAACCACATCCCCGAGAATGGCCAGCCTGGCAGCCATGTCCCCTCAGAGCCCAAGGAACTGGAAGAGAATGAGGTCATTCCCAAACGGGTCCCATCCGACGTGGGGGATGATGTCTCCAACAAAGTGTCCATGTCCAGCACTGCCCAGGGCAGCAACATTTTTGAGAGAACTGAGGTCTTGGCAGGTAAAGGCTGCTTCCTTCTCTCAGGTTTGGTGGGGGGAGGGCAGACAGGCGTGCCTTTAGTCTCCATTTGCATTGGGGCTGCTAAGGGCTTTATCTCCCATACTGGGTGGTTAGGAAGGATAATCGAATGCATATCAAAGGCTTCTGATGTATAGAAAAGGAATTGTTTCCTCTAGCCCCTCAGGTGTTTTTCAAAGCCCTTTCTCTGACTTGAGTTTGGCATCCGGAGTTAATTATTTAAGGGTTAATTTCCCTTGAAAGCCTGGAGGCCCCGGGTGGAATTAGATTGGCTCCCCTTTCACCCTCCTATCTCCCGATAGGCTTATGACCTTGGCTTTTTGAACAACCTACCTCTGTTTACGCCTCTGTAAAATGGGAAGGATGGTGCCTCCTTGAGTTGGTTAAATACGAAATTGCTTTGCAAGTTGTAGAGGGCCATTCTGAGTTATTACCCGAGCTCTCATTGTCCCTTAGTTAGGACATGGGATGCTTTTGTGTTATAGAGTTAGGATATGGTCCTTGTCAGCGAATGTGCTGCCTTGCAAAGGAGGGGCTGTGTCAGGCCTGGATGAGGGACATTAGTGTGTGTGTGTGTGGGGCGGAGGGTGTTGTGCCGCTCTCTTCTGGCAGCTCAAGATGGGGGGTGGGTGGGGCGGGGCATCTCCATACCAGGTTGTCAAGAAAAGAGCAGACTTTCCAGTTAGTTAGGCAGGCAGACGGTCGGGGGAACTGGCTGATTCAGAGGTGTTGGTGTTGCAGGCCCTTGCTAGACATTTCCTGTCTCTTGGGAACTAGCTGGGCCAGAGGAGGCTGAGGTGTAAATACAGTGCTCTGTGCCCATATGTCACTGTCACTGCCTGGTCTCCTTCCTTCAGGATCTCACTGTGCCCTGTGCCCATATGTCACTGTCATTGCCTGGTCGCCTTCCTTCAGGATCTCACTGGCCCTGTCTTGCAGACCCGGTGACAGGGTCCCTGCCTCTGGTCTGTCAACATTCACCCTCTTCTCCTTCACCAGACTTTTGTGTTGGTGGCTGTCGTAGCGAGGGCCCTAGAGACCGTTAGGCCTCGTTTTGAACTAGGTGGAAAAAACTGTTCTGTCGTGCTTCAACCGCAGAGTTTCACTCTCATCGTAGTTTAGACTGCAGGCTACAGGTTCTATTTACATGTGTGGAGCTTTATTTAGATCGGCCCATTAGCCTTTTTTGTTTGTTTGCTTGCTTGCTTCTCAAGAAAACTTCGAAAGCCAGTCATTCTTATTTGTGGGAAAACTGAGCTCCCCACTCTGGCTCTCGGAGCAAGAGGAGAACTAACACCAGGCTATCCCTTTACTCTTCCACCCTGTGGTCACACCAGTGTAAGATCTTTCCTAGAAAGGAGCCATTTCTGTAGGTTCCAGTTGGCCAGTGGAGTCCAGCTGGAAACATCCCCTCCAGTGGTTTTTAAACAGCACCTAGGAGTTCAGTGACGTGTGTGCTGTGGCTCCTGGGTACCCATGGAACCCCTCCAGTATTCTAAAGTGGAACCAGGTCTCAAAGCCAGAGAACATGGTTATTAGCTCCATGTTTGATCTGGAGCACAGCTGGCTTCTGAACCTGTGGCTGGTGTCCTTGCCCCTGCAGGGCCTCCTAGTACAGATCCAGGGCCTGAAGGGGGAGTGGAGTTATGGGTGGAAAAGATGCTGGGGACTGGCAGGAGGCAGTTTTTACACTATTTTTCTGGTACCCGAAGCACTTTAGTTCTTGGTTTGTTTGTTCGTTGGTAGAAAAACTCTTGTTGGTTCTTCTGGCGCTCTCTTGCTTTATTCTGTGTAGATGTGTAGTGTGTACAGGGCTAGGAAATTAATCTTCTTAGCCTGGGTAAAACCGAATTAGGCGATTCAATCTGCCACAGGAAGGATTCTGTCCCTGACCCTAACAAACAGAAATGAGTCATTCAGGCCACCTGGTGTGGTGGATAGACACAGATGCCACACAAGTGGAGGGACATGCTATTGCCTGGCTCCAGCCAGGAGCTGGATGGCGAGGGCCACTTGTTAGGTACTTTCTGTTGCTCAGGCCCAGGTGAGGGTGGTGGGGAACATGAGAAAGCCAGAGGTTTCCAGCTTGGTGCGGGGGTGGGGGGGCATTGAGCGTAGGTATCAAATTGGGCACTTGAAGTAGATTACTTTAGTCTGTAAGGAAAAATATGAGAAAGTGTTTTGTTCTGTGTTGCAATGAGAGAGATGAAGAAGCTCGCCTCATCAAATACAGTAGCTGGGAAAGGTTCAAGGAGAAACCAGTGGGAACCACTGTTTTAAGACATGGGAACACAAACCATGAGAATTGGCAATTGTTTGCGCTATGACACTGTAGACACTAGCATGTTCTGCGTGTTTGTAAAATATGGTATCTGTCAAGTGGATGGATGCATGGGCCCAGGTGGAACGTATACACACGGGGGAAAGAGAGAGAGTACCCCATGGTAAGGACGGAAGTGTCTGTCTGCACAAGTTGCTGCAGTCTACCATTTTCCTTGGCCCTGGCTTAATGCTAAGCTGTTGCTGGAGAGTCTATGTGATGTTTGGAATGACTGCGGCAGATGTGGGATGAAATAGTGGTGTTGCCCTGTGGTCCACTCTAGCTGTGATCTTATTACATCTGTCATCTCCTGTCCGAAGGAAGTCATGAAGGTGGATGCTAATGAGGTGTGATCTTGCTTGAGTTCTGGAGTGGTCCTGGTGAGATGGACTAGCAGTGGGCAGGCTGAAGAGCGCATGGACCCAGAAGTTGCAGTGAGCCCCTCTCATGCGCTTGCTCTCTCTCTTTCTCACGGCAGCTCTGATCGTGGGCGGCGTGGTAGGCATCCTCTTCGCTGTTTTCCTGATCTTGCTGCTGGTGTACCGCATGAAGAAGAAGGATGAAGGCAGTTATGACTTGGGCAAGAAACCCATCTACAAAAAAGCCCCCACCAACGAGTTCTACGCATGAAGCTCCCTCCCACGAGTACTGCTTGGACTTAAGGGAAGAACAGTGGAGGGTTTTGGACGGTGGGCGTTGGCAGAGAGCGGGCACCTTAGTACTGATCTGTTGGTATCTCCGTGTCTAGTCACCTTTCTGGTGTCAGAAGAGATGCGATCTTCTGCTGTGCTGCCTCAGAGAGAAAGAGAGAGACTGTCTGTCTGTCTGTCTGTGTGTCTGTGTTGCTCTGGAAGAGAAATGGGGATAAACTTGCCCTTTCTGAAGGCAAGCCTGGAATTGGGTCTTTTATTGTTGTTCCAAATTTCCAGAATAGAATATAGGACCAGTTTAGATCCTATAGTAAACATGTCTCATCTACTACTGCCTTGGTTCTAGAGGGAAGGGGTTACTGTGTGGATCCCAGCTCCCTTCCACATGCTCTCTACTCTGTCCATCCATCAGGAGCTGGGGCAAGGAGCCAGAACTTGCTGCACCTTGAGGTATGTCCACAAGCGCTTGTTCACGACGCAGAGTCTCTGTGGCATACCTCAGGGCATTCTAGGCTCAGTGACTTTGGAAATTCAACTTTTTTTTCCCCCTAAAATGCAGGGAGGGTGGGGTGAGGTGCTGAAAGCTCATGCTGAAGTGCATTTGTAGAAGATTTATAAAACTTAAGTTTTTAACGGTTCATTCCTTTATGCGAGCATCTGTGCCTGGGCTAAGAGTGTGGAAATGTACAGAGGTTTTTTTATCTAGAACATTTCCATTGTAACCGCTGAGTTTGTGTTTCATGGTTTTTTATGTTTTGTTTGTTTTTTGAAAATGAGAGAAGCATCGGAGTTATGATTTTTATGATTTTTTTGTTTTTTACTATTTATAGCTTCAGACAGGGCTGCTTGTCTTCGTCTTCATCTCTCTGCTGTCCCCCACTTTTTTTTTAATGCTCTGTGCTTTTGTTTTTGACCTTGGCCCTCTCTGAAGTTGCTTTATCTTAAGAAGTAGCTACAGTGTTCTAGCAGATTCCAGAATATATTGTAGGGGATAGTGGGATGTTTGTGTTTGTGTTCTTGTAATATATTATCCTTCCTTGGTTCTAGAAGAATAGATAAATATATTTTTTTAGGCTGTAGAATGATATTACAGGTCTCATGTTGGCTGGGTGGCTGCGTGAGTTTTCTTGTGGCTGAGTAAGCTGTTGCCCTCTTCTCTTGCCCTGTTCCTGGTGCCTTCTTGTGAATGAGCTGGAGTAGTTGAGGGTACCTGACTCGAACCCTCAGTGTGCCTTCTGCCGGGGGCTCAGCAGAGGAGCTTCTGGGTCTGCTTTCTCCAGGCTTTTTAGTTGCACTATCCCATATAGTGACCTCGTGTGGCTGTGTAAATCAGTTCACTTCAGACTATGTGATTGGAAATCATTCCTCGGTTGCAATAGCCACACAATGTAAATGCTCAGTCACCATCCATCGGGCACTGAGGTTCATTGCTGAGCTCTGCTTGTCTCCCCGGGCAAGGGAAGGGGACCAGGAGGAAGGTGATGAGGCCCCAGGGACTCCTATCATCTGGGACTCCTCCCTCTTACAGAGGAGAGACCTAGTGGCTTTTAAAGGCCTGGGCTGTGGGGGTTGGGGTGGGGAGCTCATACCACCCTCTGAACCACATACCCTGTGGCTGTAAACCCCCCCCCCATCACCCCCATCACCACCTCTGTGCAGGGTCCTAGCTGGCTGGGTCCTTTTCTAGCTTGGTGCCTGCTCCTTTTCTGTACCATTCACACTGTCGTCGTCTGTTACTGATTTTTTTTTTTTTTTTGATAAAAAGATAATAAAGCCTGGTACTTTCTAGATTGTCAGCCTGTCATTTTATTTTTGGTTTTTCAAGACAGAGTTTCTCTGTGTAGCCCTGCCTGTCCTGGAACTCACTCTGTAGATCAGGCGAGCCTAGAACTCAAGAGATTGACCTGCCTCTGCCTCGATTAAAGACCTGTGCCATCATACCCAATGCCATCTTAAAGTTTTTTTTTTTTTTTTAAGATTTAATTTTATTTATGTTATGTGTATGAGTGTTATACCTGCATGTACACTTGGATGCCAGAAGAGGGCATCAGACCCCGTTATAGATGGTTGTAAGCCACCATGTGGTTGCTAGGAATTGAACCCAGGTCCTCTGGAAGAGCAGCCAGTGCTTTTAACCATTGAGCCGTTTCTCCAGCCCCATTTTAAAGGTTTTTACAAGCCATCCGTTCTGTATCCTTTACACTCAGTGAAGCCAGAGAGACCTTTTGGGAGACCAGACACGGGCACAGAAGGGTTTTGGAGGTGGGAAAGGTGCCAGAAAATGTTCCTGATGGTCTGGACAGCACAGCCTGTCTCTCCCCATTTTAATTAAAACTAGGTTTAAAAACAAACACAAGAATCCCTCAGGCCTTTGGGACGGCTCAGAGTCTATGAGCACTTGTCACATCAGCCTAAGGCCCCAAATGTGATTCCTGGACACAAAAGGAGAGGACCAGCTCCTGACGTCATGCTCAGACCTCCACAAGTAGAGGTCACACATAAGTGGACACACATACTATTTAATAAATCAAAATGGTGAAAAATAACCCTCAGATGAGTCCCTGTGTGTAGGAATCGCAGTACTTCTCATAAAAGCCTTAAGAGTTTGAAGGCAGGTAGACTTTGTCAACTGTCAAGTCTGTACTACGAGGAGGAGAAGTGGCTGAGAGGAAGCAGCCCCAGACTGGCTTTTCAGTTGACCGTTTCTACATATTTCCATGTCATCTGGCTGGTCTCTGTGGTTGTCATACTGAGTCTCATAAGCAGTAAAGAGCCTGTCACCGAGGATCCAACCTGACCTTAGCTGGTCTCTGCAGTGTGGCCCGTTGACCTTGGGTGATTTGGGTTTGGCACTACCCTGTTGCCCCGTGGGAAGAAGAGGAGTTACAACATGTCGGGAACTCGGTGTTCCATGGTTGGACCTGCGAGCACAACAACATGAAACAGCTGTTGTCACAAATGGAAAAACTTCATCCGAAAGGTTAAATGTGTCCAGATCGATCGTTCACCAGTGGCAGAGGTAGGATTTGAATCCATACAGTGAGCCTCTGGATTCTACTCATCAGCACAGTTCCTATCAGAGGGTTTATGTCGCCCACAGTTCCTTCGCTGTGGGGATGCTCAGCCCTCACAGCCCCTCTGAAGCAGAAGATGGTCTCATATCTCTAGGGACTCTATGCTCTGTCTCCTCGAGTCCCTTGGGTGAGTTCTGGTTCTTGTAACTCATTGCTTTTCCTGTTGTGTGCTCTCTGAATCTCTTAGATCTGCTCAGTTTACACAGTAGCCACCAGCCACTGTGGCTCTGTTATGAACCATCCTGTGTTATGAACCATCCTGTGGTTGCTGGGAATTTGAATTCAGGACCTCTGCTCGCTCTGCTCACTCCAGTCTAAAGATTCACTTGTTATTATATCTAAGTACACTGTAGCTGTCTTCAGATGCCCCAGAAAAAGGTGTCAGATCTCATTACAGATGGTTGTGAGCCACCATGTGGTTGGGATTTGAGCTCAGGACCTTCGGAAGAGCAAGTCAGTGCTCTTAACCACGGAGCCATCTCTCCAGCCCCTCTTTAAAATTTAAAAATAAAAATTGAGTCACAAAACCTCTAACTTGATGCTCATCGGCTACATGTAGCTCGTGGCTCTGGGATCGTGTGGGCACAGGATGTCCACTGTGTAAGGACTTGAAAGTGGCCGTTGATGCCTGCATTTAGACTTCAGGTTGCATAGCTGTTAACCTTGCTTTCCCACAGCCTGCAGAGGGGAAGGCCAAGAGGTTGACTGTGTACAAGTGGGTAAGATATTAGTCAGCTCTTTCTGTGGAAACATTGTCCTTAAATTTATGGCCTTATAATGACAAACATCTCTCATGGTCCCCATGAGTCAGAAACTCAGGAGCAGCTGAGGTAGACGGCTCTAGAGAGGGAGGGTGGGTCTCAGTCATGATCCAGATATGGGCTACGTTACAGACATCTGAAAGACTGACTGGGCAAGAAGATCTATTTCCAACAGAGTGAGTGCATTCACACGTCTGGAAACTTGGCTCTAGCAGTCTGGCAGGAGGCCCCAGTTGCGCACCTCTCGGATTAACGTAGAAATGTGTGTCCTCGTGACGTGGCCACTGGCTTCCCAGAGTCAGCGATCTGAGTCAGGTAGAAGCTACAGAGCCCTGTAGGTCCTAGCTTTGGAAGCCACACACTTTCCCTTGCACAATGTCTAGTCAGGCATACAGGTCGGTCCTGTTGACTATCACAAAAAAAGGGCACAAAGGCAGGAATGCTAGGAGAGGCAAGGCTGACTGGAAGCTCTCCGAGTCACACTTCCTGACTGACCAAATATCTGAGAGAAAGGCATAGGGATGTATTTTGACTTGAGGTGATCTGTCCTTATCTGACTCTGTGTTTCTGGGCCTGTGATGAGACAAAAACATGGTGCAAAGGCATGTTGGGGCAAAGTTACTCATCTCATGGTATGCAGTAAGCAGAGAGAGAGACAAGGAACCCAGAACAAGCATAACCAAGTTTTAGGGCACAGCTGTAGTGTAGTGGCTATTCCTGGTTGTCAACTTGACTATGTCTGAAATGAATTATAATCCATAATTAGAAGGCTCACCTGTGGCCCTAATCTGGAGGCTGAGAGATACAAGTTTCTGACCTGAATCTTGGCATGGAGACCTTGAGAAATAGTGGCTACAAATCCCATAGGATTAACATAGAAAGCTCTATGAGTTCAAGGTCATCCGGGGTTAAAGGTGTGGTAGCACACACCTTTAACCTGGGCCACACTTTTTGCTGGAGACCTATATAAGGACATTGGAAGAAGAAAGGCTCTCTCTGCTTCGCCTGCTTGCCTTGTGGGACTGAGCAATTGCTGGATCCTTGGACTTCCATTCACAGCTGCTGCCGTGACTGTTGTTGGGAGTTGATTGTTGGGAGTTGGACTACAAACTGTAAGTCATCAATAAATCCCTTTACTACATAGAGACTACCATAAGTTCTGTGACTCTAGAGAACCCTAACTAAGACATGTAGTAACCTACTTCCTCAAACTAGGCTGCACCTCTCCCGTGTACCACCTCCCAAGAACTCTATATTATAGATCCATCAATGAAGGGGTTAATCCAGTTGTTTCCTTCAAACTGTTGGCAAGCAAGCATTTTAAACCTAAGACTTAGGAAGGTGGCACTTCATATCGAAATCAAAATAGAAACCATCCTACAGGCTGGTGACTGTACACTTGTTACTTGTCAATCTGACACTTGTCAGATTGTTGGGGTTAATTTGCCTGGCAGGCTAACACTGACATCATTTCTGAGAACTGAACAGAATTACAGTATTGGACCACTCTTACCTCATGATCTTCCAAACTCCAGAAACCGTTGGAGCACGGTCCCCTTGTCTTAGTCAGGGTTTCTATTCCTGCACAAACATCATGACCAAGAAGCAAGTTGGGGAGGAAAGGGTTTAGTCAACTTATATTTTCCACATGGCTGTTCATCACCAAAGGAAGTCAGGACTGGAACTCAAGCAGGTCAGGAAGCAGGAGCTGATGCAGAGGTCATGGAGAGATGTTCCTTACTGGCTTGCTTCCCCTGGCTTGCTCAGCTTGCTTTCTTATAGAACCTGGGATTACCAGCCCAGGGATGGCACCACCCACAAGGGGCCCTCCCACCCTTGATCACTAATTGAGAAAATACTTTACAGCTGGATCTCATGGAGGCACTTCCTCAAGGGAGGCTCCTTTCTCTGTGATAACGCCAGCTTGTCGACACACAAAACCAGCCAGAACACCTCTCTACCGGACAGTTTCTTACTGAGGCATGGAAAAGCTTACGCATCAACCCGTTATCTCCTGTCAGTGTTTGTTATGTCAGTGATGCAGCCATCGAGGAAGATGGCTGCAAGAGTTCTTCCCTCCCCCGTGACATACACACTTTTTCTGATACCCCCTCCAGCTTTCTCACTCTCTTAAATATTTATTATTTTATGATTAAATTTTTTTCATCTCATGCCTTGGTGTTTTGCCTGCATGTATGTGTGGATGAGAGTGTCAGAGCCCAGGAACTGGAGTTACAGACAGTTGTGAGCTGCCAGGTGGATGCAGGGGATTGAACCCTGGTGTTCTGGAACAGCAGCCAGTGCTCTTGACTGCTAAGGCATCTCCCCAGCCCCGTTTTATTATTTTAAGGTGTGTGTGTGTGTGTGTGTGTATGGGACTGTGTGTGATTCTGTATGCATGATCGTTAGTACCTCTGAAGGCCTGAGACCTTATATTCTCCAGAATTGGAGTTACTGAGCTATGTGAAGTGAGTACTGGAAATGGAACCTGCGTCCTCTGCAAGAGCAGCTGGTGCTCTCTAACCACTGAACCATCATCATTCCAGGCCCCTTATTCTCTTCTCTCTCCCCACCTCTTTTTTTCTAAAAGATTTATTTATTTCATTTATACGAGTACACTGTAGCTGTCTTCAGACACACCAGAAGAGGGCATTGGATTCCTTTATAGATGGTCGTGAGCCACCATATGGTTGCTGGGAATTGAACTCAGGACCTCTGGAAGAGCAAGTAGCCTGTGCTCTTAACTGCTGAGCCATCTCTCCAGCCTCACTCTCTTCTCCTGATATGAGTAGGATTTACATATTATGCAGGATGCCACTAGGTTTATAATAGGTTACATTATGTAACACATGTAAAGGATTTTGCAGATGTATTAATGTCCACAATTAGTTGATTCATGAGTTAGCAGAAAAGAAAGAGAATCCTTGTGGATCTGACTTAGTCGGTTGGCTTCAGCAAAGCAAGGTGCTAGTTTAGTAGCTTCAAGAAATTAAATTTGCCAACAGTCACGAGAACATAGGAGTCATGGGAAACCCTGAGCAAACCAGTTAAGCTGCACTTAGGCTCCATGGAAACGTCAGGCAATGTATACGTGTTGTTGAAACCTGATACTTCGTGGTGATTTGTTATGTAACGGACACCAGTACAGAGAGGTCATTTACCTCCTGTGGGCTATTGTTTTCCCTAGCTGGCAAATAGAAATATCTCCACTTTGAAAGGTGTTTGTGTAGGCCAAGCATGGTGGTACCTGCCTTTGATCCTAGCACTAGAAAGGCAGAGGGGTAGGGGGATCTCTTAAGTGTTCCTGGCCAGCCTGGGCTATGTAGTGAGATCTTGCCTCCACTTCCCCACCCATAAACAAACATAAACTAAGAGCAGTGGCCACAGCTAGCCTCTAGGTCACGTGGGAAGGTCTTCTCTTACACTGGTTGTCTTATTCTTCATGCCTCTTTATGAGGCAGCCCCTAAGGCACAGAAATCTTAAGTAACCTGATGCTGCAGAGCTCACCTAGCGGACACACATGGTTCTGACTCTGGATCCAGCTACGATTAGAACAGAATGGCTTTTCTTCATCTTAAGGCACCTCTGAAAATGTGGGTGGGAGTGTAAAGAGTATACATTAAACACATACAGTGTCTCCGACCTGGGCAAAACTGTGTGCAGAACAGCCAGTCGGACTACCAGCCAGAGTCAAGGAGAAATGGCTCAAGGATGAATTCAATGGGGGATGAGCTTCACCTCAGGGATCCCCCTCTCTTTATTTTTACAAGGTAACACTTAGCTCAGCTTGGCCTTTAACTTACTGTGTACCTAGAAGGTGACTTTGAATATTTTGTCTATTTGTGGGGTTTTGTTGTTATTTATTGAAATAGGAGTTCTTTGTGTAGGCCTGGCTTTCCTGGAACTAGCTCTGTAGTCCAGGCTGGCCTCGAACTAGAGATCCACTTGCTTCTGCCTCTTAAATGCTGGCACTAAAGGCATGCACTACCACTGTTGGGCGACTTTGACTTTCTAATACCTTTAATTCTACCTCTTGAGTGCTAGGATCACAGGCACATGCCATCATGACTGTTTTATGCAGATAGGGATCAAACCTGGCTTTGTGCAGGCTAGACAATTACTCTAGAAAGTGAGCTATATCCCAAGCTCCCTGTCAGAAGAGTGTTTAGCTGGGGTTAGTCCACGAAGAGCTTAATGGCAAGGCTCTGCCTTCCCCAGAACTTTGCTTGCACCCCCATCCCCCAACCACCACAGCAAGCAGCCAGCTGCAACAGGTGTTTGCCACTTCACTCATTAAAAGTATTATTGTACCACCATTAACCTTACTTTGTCCCTTGGGTCTGGAACAGAGCCAAACTTGAATGGGGTTGGGGGAGAAGAGGGAAGGAAGGAAGAGAGGAAGGGGGAGGAAAGAGAGGGGGATGGGGGCGGAGAGAGAGGTTTCATTTCGAATTCTTTTCTCTCTTGACATCTTCATGGTCTGTGCTCCCAGCCATCTGCACCCTTCCCAGGAACAGAAATATCTTAAAATTGCACCATGTTATTTTAATTAATTTCTCTTTGTAGAAAACCTCATGTAACAGAAACATACGTCAGAGTATCATCCTAAGATCAGTGCTTAAACCACAGCCTTTCTTTCTTTCTTTCTTTCTTTCTTTCTTTCTTTCTTTCTTTCTTTTTTCCTTCCTTCCTTCCTTCTTTCTTTCTTTCTTTTTAAAGATTTATTTATTATTATACATTAAGTACACTGTAGCTGTCTTCAGACACACCAGAAGAGGGCGTCAGATCTCTTTACGGATGGCTGTGAGCCACCATGTGGTTGCTGGGATTTGAACTCAGGACCTTC
>JADRCD010213482.1:0-47955 GCA_019843815.1 Montemys delectorum
AGAGAGAGAGAGAGAGAGAGAGAGAGAGAGAGAGAGAGAGAGAGAACCTCATAGCTACATATCATTCCCTCTCCAGCCTTTCATGGCTTTTGAGCCATTTTGAGCCATTTTGAGCAATGCCAATGTTGAGAGCCAAACACCTAGTCAGCGTCACTCACATAGGACCTCCGCTGGCTTTTGATGACTCTGTTCTTTCCCTCTCCTTCTACCCGATTAGAAAGTTGCTGAAGCAGACAGCAGCAGAAGAGATATGCTTCTAATTACACCAAGCGTTTCAACTGCAGAAGCTACACACCGTGGATTTTTTTCCCCTCTGGAAACCAAAAGTGTTATTGATTTCTGGGAGCGCTATGAAACGCGAGTTACTTTCTACTGCCTTTGGGTCATCATGATGGAAATCTGACAGGCAGCTCCCCATGAGCTGAGGATCCTGGCCCTACACTTCTACAGAGCAGCCAACCTTTCTTCTGACCCCTTGGAAAGTTCACTTGGCTCAAACCATATTAGAGCAGCGGTGCTCAATTTGTAAGTTAATATGTCCTGTTTAAAATGCTTCCAGCAGAGAAGGTCAGGGAGGCACTGCTGTGAAATCTATTAGCTGATACTGACGGAGAAGCTACAGGGGTGGCAGAAGGAAGCAAGACAGGTGGCATCACAGAAGTTAGAAAGCTCCTATCAGGCAATCCTGTGCGCCCAAGGTACTGGTTCATGTTGGGAACCTGCTAAGGAGGGGCTATGGAGACAGCTCAGTTGAATAAGTATTTCTCCCGAAAGTGTGAGGACCAGAGTTTAGATCCTCAGAATCCACCAAAGATCCAGGCACACATGGTGGCCTCCTCTAAACCCAGCAGTCAGGAGGCCAAGACAGGTAGACCCTAGGCCAAACTGCTTCGCTGGGCTAGCCTCACTTGGTGACCTGCAGACTCAGTCAAGGACCCTGATCAGTAAGTAAGGTAGAGAGCAAATGGGGAAGACACTGAAAGTCAAATTCCACATACAAACACAACTTGTGAACACCCACCCCCATCATACTCACATCCAAATGTGCAATGTGTAAACACACACACACACACACACACACACACACACACACACACACAGATGCAAAGGGAGAAAACCCCACACTGAGCCAGGCAGGCACAGCACACTGTGCCCAATACAACTCAGCTCCAGAACAGCCTGGGGTGTGTGGCAGGTGAGTGGTGGATTCGATTACTTCAGGACTCTGCACCATACTGGGCTCTACCCAGGGTGGGAATAACTTGCTTGCCTTTCTGAAGGGGCTTCCTGGATGGAAACACACCTTCGAGATAAAAAAAAAAATGCATGTGCTGGAAGGAGCTGGGGGAAAGAAACTGCTACTGTTGCTTCACTTGGCTGCAGGTGCCCAGCAGGCAGCCTGAGAGCACCTCCCCCTTTTTCCCTGAGAATTTACCAGACTCTCACATCCAGCAAGCAGCCACATAAGCTACGAGTACTTCCCCCAGTGGTCCCTGTGGAGTGCAGGGTGCGTTCCTGACCCTCTTTGAAGGGAGAGGGAACCAGGCCTGGATAGACTAAAATTCCTCCCTCCCCAGCTAAGCATTCCCAGCCTCCCTCAGTGTCTCCAGATTGACTGCCGAATTATGTTTCTACAGATGCCCATGATTTCCCAAATGAAGCTGACAATTAATTTTATGAGTTATTCTTTTCTCTTTTAATATGCAAGCATTTAAATTCCCCTCCCCCCTTTCTGCTTGAAGGACCTACTCCAGGCTTTTTCAGCGCACAGCTCCAGCAGCTGTAGGACACTCCAGGGATACTAAGTGGCCTCCCAGCAGCAATGGAAGTGTGGATCAGCTATTGCCCACACAGCCCTCCTGTGTCTAGGATTAAGCTTCAGGGTCTGTAGTGGGGGGCAGGCGGAAGTCATGATTTAGAGGGGCTATGCACTTGAATGCCTGCTCATTCCAACACAGACTACTAGGAAGCAATTCAAGCTCCACCCCCACTACCCCAACCGCCCCAACGGTGTTGAGCCTTAGTCTTCTCTGCATGTTCATACTGCAGGAGCCAAACAGGAGCCACATTGTTATACATTGTTATTAAGTCTCCATACCTTACAAGAACTGTTTCTGTTTCCTAAGCCTAAAGTATCCTGCAAACCATGTTTTTCAGCCTATGCTGAATTTGTAACCCCATGATGTATATGCACCCCTTTACCCTGCTAAGCTCCTGAACACCTGTGATGTTTCCTTTCCTCACATGTATTCTTACACTTATCTACCCCACAGGCAGCCTTGAGCCTGAGTCCCCTACTCTTCTGCCCAGGTGCTAACAGCCAAATATCTCATCAGCTGTTTTCTATCAAGCCCCAACCCTTCCCCATAAAAGGGCCCTCAAAAACCAGTGAGGGGCTGCTCTCTGAAACCCCAACTTAGGGGAAGGCAGTGAGTCTCCTGGCCAACCCCTTGTTAATTGCTTAATCAGAGAGTTGTGGAATAATTCCACCTCCCACCTCCCTCCCACCCCCATCCCCCACCCCACCCCACCTCCCACCCCTGCCTCAGGTTTAACAATACCTAGAAACCATGTAGCCTCCAAGGGTGACCCATCATTAAAAGTTACCTAAAGAGAGCAGCAGCTGCTGTCAGCCCCCTCAGGCAGCCACCCCCCTGCCTCTGTAATGGTTACAGAAGTGTACTGCTGCACCAGTAGAAGGCCACGCAGAGATGGCTCCCAGCTCCAAACAGGAGTTTGAATGACAAAGGATTTTTTCTTTTTATAATCTTTGCATATTTGTGTGGGAGAGATGTATGTGTACATGATATGTGTGGTAGTATACATGTGTTTGTCCGAGAGTGCTGGCACTCATGCATGTGGAGGTCTGCCTGCTGAGGCTGAGAGTACAAGCATATGGCACCCTACCTGGGTTTTTTTGTTTTGTTTTGTTTTTGTTTTTCGGTTTTGTTTTGTTTTGTTTTGTTTTTACATGTGAGTTCTGGAAACCAATTCAAGTCTTCATCAGTTGAAAGTGCCTTCCCAGCTCACATGTGACCTGATTTGAAAGAATACTGTTACTACCCAGTGTACCACACTGCGTAAAATGCACACCCAAGTCCCATCTTACTACCCTTCTCAGGGCAGGGAGAGTCCAGAACTTTCCAGCAAGATTATTCTACTTTCGACTTCTGTGTGGTTGTCCTCTTTCCGGCCCCTCCTCTTGCCTGCACTCCGCTGATGTATTTCTCTCCGGCGCTGCCTAGTTTTATGTCTACTTGACACACACGAGATCATATGAGAAGAGGGACTCTCAGTGGAGGGCATGCCTCCACAAGATTGGCTCATAGTGTATTTTCTTAATTAGTGGTTTATGTGGGTGGAGCCATCCGTGGGCTGGTGGTCCTGGGCTCTATAAGAAGGCAGGCTGTGCAAGGCAAGGCATGAAGGAGCAAGCCAGTAAGCAGCACCCCTCCATAGCCTCTGCCTCAGCGCCTGCCTCCAGGTTCCCACCCTAACGTTAATAAAGCTTGACTTCCTTCAGTGATGGCAACTGTAAGTAGAAGTAAACCCTTCCCTCCACGAGTCACTAACATGTCTTCCAGTTTAGCGGTTTCAACTTGCCACTCCCACTTAAGCCTCTCATGGCTCTCAAGTGCCTACTACAAAGCAGCACTAATGTTTCTAATCTCAAAGTCCTTTTTAATTAGGCCTCAATTTCCCTGGCAGTACACAGAACTCAAGGACTCTGGCAATACAATGAGGGAGTCACAGTTTTAAAGATAATAGGGTATAGCCCATAGCCATGTTCGTAAGTTCATAAAGATTTGTTTTATTTTTAATTATATGCATTTACACAAGAGTAGAGTGCTCATTGAGGCCAGAAGAGGGCGCTAGATCCCCTAGAGCTGGAGCTTTAAGTTGTCCAACGTGGGTGTTGTAGATACTCCTAACCACTGAGCCATCTCTACAGCCCCCATGTTAGTCATTTTAAGTGTCTCCAAGTTTGTTGTTATTTTATTAAACAGACTCATTAAAGCAAGCATTTATTGTCCAGGTCATCCACTGTTTGCCTCTTTAAATGGGTGGTCAGGAGCCCCTTGCAGATAGGCAAGTCCTGCCCAGCTGTCCAGCATTTTAATATTTCTGCTACTTGCTGGGCAGGCAGCACTGACTGTTTTTAATTTATAAAGGAGGATTTATGGACTCTCAGATGACAACCGACAGCCAATCAATAAGGGCTGATAATAACAGCATGTAATATCAAGGAACATTAGGTCTGAGGCAGGATTTGGGGAGAGGAGTGGGCAGTTAGAAACCTTATCATTTGAAAAAAGGTCATGGCTCTGGTAGCAATAAAAATGCCTAAGCAAATAAAACTGCACCTGTGAACTGAGAACCCCACATATCGCTGCATGAGAGAGAACGGCTTTGAGGCCATGAGGGGAAATTGTGTCCCCCAGCCAGGATTGAAGTTGCCATAGGACCAATGTGGACATTAAGAAAGGGCCTATTTATTACTGTTCAGGACAACAATGTCATGTGCCTGTGAATGTCATCCAGCTGCCCGGGGCTGCAACTAGGGAATCTTCCAGAAAGCAGAGAAGGAGCTATTCTCTCTTGAAAGGCTTAACTCTAAATCTTGGGGCTGGGTCTTAGACTGTATATATGGAGGACCTCCTTCCTGGCTTTCTGACATTCTTCCTGATTATTTATTTGAGGGGTGAGGGAGTTTTTGCTGATCTTACGTTGTTGGCATGTATACTATGGGAAGAAGAGCACAAACTTATGAATTCTATTCCCAATAACCATATTGCATAAACTAAAGCAGAATAGTGAATGGCTGTTTGCTTTGAAAGGTAACCACAGTAGCATGGTGAACTGGACTGGCCCCTTGACCAAAACCAAAATTGTCATCCATTTAGGAAAGTCTGAATTCCCAGATACTCCAGAGACTCCATATATGACGCACGTAGACTCTCTGTCCCCAGGCCCTGGATGAGCACAAGGAAGCTCTGCTTCTCCCCAGCAGCCATACTGCAGTTTAGGAATTGGCAAGGAGAGTAAATCCCATTGGCTTCCGTATGGGTTAGATTTTCCCTTAAGGCTCCTGGAAAAAAAAGCTCTCAGGGAAATAAAACACATATCCACGTTAACCTTCTATGGGGTTGAGCGGCTGATTAGAAGGTCTGTGAGTTTGAGAGTTGGAATGTTACAAATCTAGAGCCAAAGCACCTTGGGCTCTCTTTAGCCCTCGATTTCAACATTCTTGGCCCTGTTCCATGGATGACCTAACAGCCTTCAGACTGCTGGTTAAATGCTTTTGCTATGCACAAAAAATACCTATAGCGTCCACCAGCTCAGCTAGGAATGTCATCAGACAGCATCTGCGGCCAGTGACAGCAACTGTCCTGCTTTGCTGTGAGCTTTCCACCAAGCCATTGGAACAGTGTCTTGGTTTGTGACTTTCTTTGTTCTGCAACAGTAATGTCTTTTGAAGCAACTCAAATCTGTATTCTTTGTCTATGGTCACTCATATCTGGCTCCAAAACAAACGAGCTTTTACCCATTTTGAGGTGTGTTTTTGTAGACACTTTCCTAGAGAGTTGCACATGTCAATCAGACTTTGCCAACCCCAGGTCCCAGCTTCCCACAGCTCCCTGCCCCCCTTGCAGCTCACCTCCTTGTAAGGTGTACTCAGTCACTGCCCTGCTGAAGACACCCAGGCCTGCCCCATTGTAGGCAGCCACCTGGATCTCGTACTGGGTCCAAATGATGAGGTCGGTGACCAGGCAGTAGTTCACCTCTGGGCTGCTGATGTTCCTCTGCTGGTGTTCCCCAGGCAGGCCGGCCAGGCGGTACCTGCAGCAGAGAGAAAGCATGGGTGTGAGTACAGTAGGGACACCGCCCTTAGTGGACTGGGATCATCTTGAGAGGAAGGCCGAGGGAAGGAGGCATGAACTGGGCTTCAAGCTCAGCCCTGACCAGAACTCGCCTTGGTCAATGGCTTCATGCACTCTAATTTCATGGTGACTGGAATGCATGGGCTTGAACCTCTGTATGGTCGTGGGAAAGTTCCGTTGTTTTTGGTACTGTTGCTTTGAGATATGTCCTTGCCACTGTAGCTCAGGCTGGCCTCTGATTTGCAGTAATCTTCATACCCCTACCCCCATGCGTGCACACACACACATACACACACACACACACACACACACACACACACACACACACACATGTTCTGGGACTATAAGAATGTACTGCCACACCCAGACTGTTTTCCTTTTGAGAAAATGTAGAGAAATGCCCCTCCCCGGCAAACGAGAGACTAGCCAATGTAATGCTTAAAACCTACACTGTCAGTTAAGGCTTAGACTGCCCCACTACTGGAAGGAGGATATGGGGAGAAGGGAGGCTGTTGGAATCCAAATGATAGCTCTCTCCCTCCCTCTGCCCCTCTCTCCCACTTTATTTCCTTCCTTTTGAGACAGGGTCTTGCTATGCAGCTCAGGCTTGACTTGGATTCATGATTCTCCTGCCTCAGCTCCCTGAACACCTGAATTACACAGATGTGTATCATCATGTTCTAAAAATTCTGCATGTCAGGTGTGAACTGCCAAGTGTATACAGTGACTATGAGTCAAGATTCCACAGCTGGTCTCCATGAGGGATGGATAGAAAGGTTGCCTCTTGAGACTGCATTGTGTGTGTGTGTGTGTGTGTGTGTGTGTGTGTGTGTATGTGTGTGGGGGGATCAGGAAGCCAGGGGTCTGTGTGCTCCTGGTCTCTGTCCAAGTCCTCTGTTCTGTTTTCATTTAAGATTAGTCTAGATCGTCCTGGTCCGGAGATATCCCAGACCTATAGCAAGTGGCTTTGAAAAGGTGCTAAAACTTCTAAAACATCTAAAGGGCTAAGTGTGACAAATTGGTTTTTTTGTTTGTTTGTTTTTATTTGTTTGTTTGTTTGTTTGTTTGTTGTTTGCCGGGGTGGGGGCGGAGGGCTTTGTGAGTTCTTGGGTAACGAGGCCTTCATTGCCCTAAGGCAGAAATTTAAAGTTGTATTTATTAACAAGATGCTTATACAAGCCAGCTCTTAAAAAAAAAAAAAAAATAGAGGCATGAATTCAGGGAATGGCTTTTGTACTGTGGAAAGGCTTTTTCCTGCATTATTTTGATTAGCAAATGTTTTTCCATGATTCCGTTTATAGAAGTTAATGTACTGAAGTGGCTCAGTTAATTCACAGAGCTTTTCTGGATCAATTCCCCTGGGTAAAATGAGAGACACGTACAGTCATCCTGAAGCTTCTCAAAGCGTCCAATTTATATCCCAGAACTTGCTCTTGCCTCTTAGAGATGCAGCTTTGTGCGATACCCAGAGAGAGGGCATGATTGTCAAGCATCCTCAGACAGAGAGGCAGCATGTCCCTAACTTCTCACAGCCTGCCCGAGTCACCAGGGTCCCACAGAGCAGAGGGAAGGGACACACCCAGGATAGGGACTCCCAGGCCAGCAAGGTCACTGGGGTTGGAAAAAAACAAACAAGACCTGGAAATGTCTCTGTACACTGTGGCTTCCCTGAGGGGCATGCAAATGAGGCCATACAAGTTTCTTTTTGCAATCCAGGGCTTTCTGAGGATGTTCTTCGTGTCTTAGGAACCATTTGTGCTTGGTGAGGCCCACTTGGTAGGGAACAGAAATGATAAAGGGCAGACAGATTAAAGGCAGGAAGGTCAAAGCTGGCCTTTCTCTGCGTCTTCCCAAACAATTCTGAATGAAAGCTTCTGGGAAGGCTTGCACTCTCTGTTGAGCCCTGCCAGACTCATTGACTGACTAGCAGAACTTCAGTGATTGTTGGGGAGGTTGGAGTGTTGTAGGTCCGAAGTCTAATTAAAATTAATCTTGGGCCATCTTCCCTTGATAGCCACTCCTTGGCTACCTCTATTTCTGACTTAACATCCCTGTGATTAAGGATGGAATGAATTAGCTTAGCAGACCACTAGCTTCCACCAACCAAAAGGCTGTGCATGCCATTAGCCAGCATCTGTGGGCAATAGCTGATACACTCCCCACCCCCCTGCCCCCATCCCTGCCTTGCCCATTTACCTACCCATTTTTCTACCTGTGTATCTGAAAAGTGCTTTGATTTATGACTTTTTTGTTCCTTGACCACAAACCTTCAAAGAGCCATAATCATGTTAGAACCTAGAATTTGAGGTGACCACTTAAGTCTGTGTCCCTGGACCATGGTCACTTAGATTTGATTCTAGAATAAGCTCCCTTACCCATTTGAGGTGGAGTTGTGTTTTCAGGTAGATAAACTCTTGTGTTTAAATCCTAATTCTTCCCTGGTCAGATGTTAGAAGTCTGATCTAATCAGGAGATTCATAATTGATTCAGGAGTTGGCAAGAACCAGGCAGGGCCTGCTGGAGAAGGCAGATCACTATGGCCAAACCTTTAAAATGCATACTTTGTACCTGGCTCCTTCTATAGTCTTTCTGTAGGTCTTCCCACTCTGACTCTGTCTCACCACAAGCCCAGAAATAACAGAGCCAAGTGACTATGGACAGAGCCCTCGGAAACCACAGGCCAAAACGGACCCTTCGGAGGCAGGCTAGAAATGAAGGGACCTAAGAAGGAAAAGACATCCCTGGTCCTGGGATCCAGGTTGTGTTGCCTGCTAACCGAGAGTCTAAAAATACCAGCAGATAACGCTCAAAGTACCTAGGGATAGAGTTCAGACAAGGCTGTTAAATCAACAAGCTGAAGGCATGTGTGGCTCACGACAGAAAGCTTGCTTGCAAGCTGGAGCCCCTGGTTCTGCCCCAGCACCTGGCACACTAAATAAAGTGGTGCCAGTTTATAATCCTTGGAGGGTGGAGGCAGGAAGATTAGAAGAACAAGGTCATCCTTGGCTGTGTAAGGTGTTTGGGGCCAGCCTGGGCTATGTGAGCTTCTGCCTCAAAACCAACTGACCAAACAAAGCAAGAAAAAAACTGCAAACAGTCAAAAACGCTTGCAGCCCCAAGTGTCAGTGTCTTATTCCTCATCTCCTCGATCTGAGCAGTCCACAAAAATCTGCCTAGGATTTCAGTAACAAGAGGGAATGTTGACTTGAAACTGAGGCCTTGCATATCTTTCTTTAAATCTCATCGAAATGCATCCTATAAGATATACTGCCTAGAGAGCCCTGTGGACATGCATCTCCACTGTAAGGACACCTCGCTGCCACTCTCTCAAGAAAGATGCACCCGAAGGATTGTCCACCATCCTTTTCCTTATGAAACAAGCGTGAGGAGATGCATAATTATCATTGTTGCTATTTGTGTGTGTATGGTATATATGTGTGTGTGTGTATGTGTGTGTGTGTGTGTGTATGTGTGTGTGTGTGTGTGTGTGTGTGTGTGTGTGTAGATGTACATGTGGATGCATGTGTTACCTATGTACCAATGCATCTGGAGGCCAGAGGTCAACATCAGCCAGCCTCTCTTTCACAGGGATCTCTCATGGAATCTAGAGTTCATCCATTTGGCTAGGTGGGTTGGTAAATGAACTTCAGAGCCCCCCCTGTCTGGCTCCTACCCCCAGGCCCAGCCCTGGGGTGACTGACATATGATACCCTGCTCTTTATGTGCATGCTAAGGATTCTCCCTCAGCCCCTCATGTCTGCAGAGCCAGCCCTCTCATTCCCTGAGCCATCTCTCCCTACAGGCCCCAAGTAGATGTTTCTTTACAGCCTTCTAAGAGAAACTGCAAAACAAGCCTTGAAAAGGGCTGGCTCCAGGGAGCCCTTAACTACCCAACACACTTTCCAAGGAAAAGTTATGAAATTAGTATTGGGGCACATAGCTGAAGTCCTTGTTCAGAACCCAAAGCCTGTCCCAGCTACACAGTCTCCTCAGCCGCTCAATGAGTGATCTCTAGGATTCACTTTTTGAAAATAGTTCAGGCAAGGAGGTCCACTCTGGCCCAGGCTCTAGGTACCCTGGTGATGTATGCTGGATGTCTGAGGAGGTCAAGGTGAGGGAGGAGCTCTCAGAGCATCCTCCCTCCTCTCTAGGAGGATCTGTTACCCTGGAGACTGGCTGAGCCAGAACAGATGAGGTTTTATCCAGAAATAAACAGGAGAGCATTTTTTTTTTCTTTTTCAGGACATAACCCTGAGCGCCTCTCGGAGAAACGCTCTGCCTATTATTATAAATATTTTATCACTGCGAGAGCATCCTAACTACTTCTTTCGGTGTGAGCCACCAAGGTGATTTATTTTCCATTTGCTCCCATGCGTTGTGTGTTGGATCCGACACAGAGCCTGTGCCCTAGAGGGTTCTTGCTCACAAAGAACGAACGATATGCAAGCTGGAGCTTTGCTGAGAAATGTTTGCAGGCAAATGCATTTTGGTACAGGTCTTTAACTTCCACACACTTTGATATTTAAGGCCCGGGGTGGTGTGCCCTCATTTTTTGAGGGCTTTCTTGGATTTATGCTGTCAACAGCACAGATGCCCTTTCTCCTACTCCACTCCAATAGCCCTGTCACCAAGGATCCTTTAAGGACAGTAATCCCGCAAAATAGAGAGATGCGCAATCTACCGTGAGGCCTCACAACATTAGACAGTTTTATTATTAGGCTCTATGCCCCAAGCGTGTTCAGTGGAACAAACATCACAGCCCCTACTTGACAGGCTCAGCCTTGGGAAACTTTCTTCTGCTGCTGAGAAAGGCGGCGGATGCGGAGAGGGCCAGCTAATTATTTTCATTAGTTGATGGGTGCCGACATGAGGGATGTCTGAAGTTGGAAGGAAAGTCCATCCATGAGCCACAGGAATCGTTAGTGGTGGGCAGCAGGAGGATGGGCAGGAAGGTCAGGCCACTGGCAACTGCCACCAGCTGGAACAGAGCCCAGGGCCACTGCTGCAGGATAACACTGCTATAATGCTCTGACCTTTTGTAAATGGAGGGTGACAGCTGTGAGTGAGTAAAGATAGTCGAGGAACTGTGGGCATTGACTTTCTACTGGTCCTTGAAGCCCCGTTAGACAGACAAGACTGGGTGTCTGGTTAAGGGAAGATGATGGGCTGAAGGAAACCTTAGGGATAGCGGGGAACTGCCTGTGATCTGCAGCTCTGGCTCGCTCAGAGCAAGGGATTTTGAGTAAAGGAGACTTCTCTCCAGCTACCATTTTTATTTCAGGTTCTCCCACCATGCTTAGAAGTCCAGCCTCCCTTCTCACTTCACAGTTAACTGAACAGTGGGTGACTAAAGCCATATGTCCTTCTCAGACAAAGCAAATAGAGCTAAAGGACTGACATTTTCAAGCTGGGCATGGTGACACACTCCAGTCATTCCAGCCTTTCGGAGGCAGAAGCAAGAGATCAGGAGTAGAAGGTTGTCCTGGGCTACATCGTTAGTTGGAGGCCAACCTGGGCTACATGACACAGAAAAATACGGCCAGAGGAATGGCACCAGGTAGAGGTCCTTGCTGTAAGACTGATGACCTTTGACCTCTGGGACCCATACAGTGGAAGACCAGAACCAACTCCCACAAGTTGTCTGACACACCTCCATACATTAAATAGTGAAAGAAATGTAATAAACCTTCAAATAATGAATAAAGGGAAGAAGGAAGGAGGCCTCAGTGGGTACCTTGTCTCTAAGAGTTATTAGAGAAAGTCCACACCTCTTTCAGAAATATCTGTTTAAAACAATGCTTCTCAACCTTTCTCATGCTGTGACCCTTTAATCCAGTTCCTCATGCTGTGGTGACCCCAACCATAAAGTTATTTTCGTTGCTACTTCCTGTCATTTTGCTGCTGTTCTGCATCATAATGTAAATATCTGTGTTTTCTGATGGTCCTAGGTGACTCCTGTTTTATTATTAGGCTCTATGCCCCAAGCGTGTTCAGTGGGACAAACATCACAGCCCCTACTTGACAGGCTCAGCCTCGGGAAACTTCCTTCTGCCGCTGAGAAAGGCGGCGGCTGCGGAGAGGGCCAGCTAATTATTTTCATTAGTTGATGAGTGCTGACATGAGGGTTGTCTGAAGTTGGAAGGAAAGCCCATCAACCCCCACAGGGGCTACAGAACCAGTGGTTTAGAGCCATTTACAGTGGTAGGTGCCACCCACTTGTAAGGACAGCACTTGGGACCTGGAGGCAGAAGGATAAGGTGTTCAAGAGTGTCTTCAGCTACATTAATGAGTTCTAGGCTAGCCTGGGCTACAGGAAATCTTTCCCAAACAAAAATGCAGAAACATAAAAAAGAACTTGTTCACAGCTTTCTTCCTAGGGAACCCATTCATCCAGGGAAGGCCTCTGTTGATTAAGCACTCATGAACCCCTGTTCCAGTGTGAGCCAGGAGAGGCATTTGTAGAGGTGGGATAATGGACTCATTCCTGGCTCAATGAAGCTGATAAAATTAACAAACTATGAGAAGAGATGTAATGATTATCCTTGAATTCAAATCCATCATTTTTCTTTTTAATTTGTCCCAACAAAAGCTCTGCAGTGATAACACTGGTGGCAGGTCAGGCAAAGGAGGTGCTTCTCTCTCTCAGACATGTTATCAATGCACTCCAGAGCCCACAGTCCCTGCTACGGCTCGGCTAGCAACTTTCCCTCCCATTGGTGACATCTGGCTGGCACACATGTTCATTCATTGTGCCCTATATTTCAAAAAGTACATCGCTTTCTTTCGCAACACCTAAACATTGCCAAGTTGTGAGTGTGTATATGTATACACCTATATACAGATGTGCATATACATTTCTCTAGGGGCACTGGAAAGATGGCTCCCTGGTTACAGCTCTTCCTGTGGATCTGAGTTGAGTTAGTTCCCAGTTCACAACTGCCTGCAACTCAAGTTCTACAACAGTGACCTCTTCATAAGTTTTGCAAAATCAGAGTCATGAAGTAGCAACAAAAATAATTTTATGGTTGGGGGTGGGGTCACTAAAACGTCAAGAACCATACTGACGGGTCACAGCATTGAGAAGGTTGGGAACCACAGGGCTAGTGCATTTGACGCCCTCTTCTGACCTCCGTGGGTACTGTATTTAGGTACACATACCCACACACATATACACACAGTCAAAGTTTTTTTCTTTGATATGCCAGAAGATCTGGCAAAATGGAGTAACAAGCTAGCAAAGTAGCTGTAGGTAAATAGCTACATCAAATTAATTAGTATTCACTAAGTGATCATGCTTATGAATGCACACATCCCCTGAGGAAGGCTTCGCCAGGAAGAGCATATCTGCTATCTTTCCCATAATGCTCCCTTCATTCTTCAATTCAGTGCAACCTCTAATGCTAGTCTGTGTGGCCTCTGAAGGTAACCATACCAAGAGAGGCTCCACAAAGGCAGCCATTAGCTTTGAACTCTGCTTTGCTGCAGTCTGCATCTTTCCCTAGAGTCTGTCACTTGACCTGAACAGTTAATGGGACAGCCTGAAGGCTTGCCCTAGGTACTTGCCTGAGGATGTAGCCCCGAAGCACCCCATTGTGCTCTGTTTCGGGTGGTGGCTGCCACTGTACCATGATGGACTGGTTGGTTCTCCCACTGGCCACAATGTTTTTTGGGGGAGCACTTGGTGGTTCTTCAGGTAACATCAATCTAAAGAGGAAAATACATCAGGGAGAGAAGTAAGGGCCAACAACAAGGTGCCCAGCCCAGAGCCTTTTTGAGGAGAAACTAGCCCAAAGCATGCAGCTGACCCCACTGAGGCTGTGTGTGCATGAGGTGTGACAGTCAATATGGCAGCCCCTCACCCAGGAGGCAATGGCAGATGTATGGCATATGTCGCTCACCTACCATTCTGATTAGTTCTTGGCAAAACCTAGAATCACCTGGGAAGACAGTCTCAATGAGGAATTACCTACATTAGGTTGGTCTGTAGGCACGTCTGTGGGGAATTGTCTTAATTAAGTTGATTGACATGAAGATCCAGCCTACTGTGGGCAGTATCATTCCCTAGGAAAAAGATCCTGACCTGGGGAATACTAGATGAGCACAAGCAAGCAAGCATGTATGTGTTGGTTTGACTCTGCTCTTGACCCTGGGTATGATATGACTAGCGTCTTGAGGTTCTGTCTCTACCATTCTGCCTTGATTGACAGTAACCTGGAACTGTAAGCTGAAACAAACCCTTCCTCCCCATACATTGCTTTTATCAGGGTATTTTAACACAGTAACAGAAACAACACTAGAACAGACATGAAGCCCTGGGTTCCACCCCCAGCACTATATAATCTGGGTGTAATCTCAGTACTCTGTTTTGGTAGAGGGAGGAGGATCATCTTTAGCTACACAGTGAATTCCAGGCCAGCCTAGACTACATGAGACCTTGCCTTCCCCCTCCCACCCCTCCCCCTCTTCAAGAAGGCTGTGCTGTCAGAAGTGACCTGTGAAGGCACAGAGCACCATGGGAAGGATCTAGGACTGCTGCCTCCAAGCAGGTAAAAGGGAAGTAGAGTTAGCTTAATTCATGCCAGGGCTTACCCTGCTCAGGTTTCTGCCAGAACTCCTAGGGCTGGCCAGTCACCCTGATATCTACTGTTGGGACCCACACCACTCTCCCTCCAGGAGGATGTCAGACTCACTCACCTGCTGGTCTCTGTGCTGTACTGGCCCTTGCCCACTTGATTCACAGCACACACCCTGAACTGATAGGTCCGGGCTGGAGTCAAGCCACTCACAGTGACGCCTGTCATCTCTGGGCCAACATTTGACAGATGCACTTTCCATGGAGAGTCTACGAGAATGCACAGAGCAAGTCAGACACACATGAACATGCATCTCTACAGTAAGTGGACAAGAATGATCCTGTTTGCTTTCCCAGACAGTTCTAGGAGAGTTAGCTGCTAGCACATCTCATAAATGTGCAAACCAAGGCTCTCTGCTATGTGGCTAGCAATATGGCTTCTGGCATGAAGTTCAGGAGTCTCACCCCAAACCTGGGGCAGAACCTCCTGTTATTCCTATGGCCACCCCAGGATAAGTGGTCAGAAAGACCCCTCCATTGGTCCTGAGTAAGAAAGTATGTGTGTGTGTGTGTGTGTGTGTGTGTGTGTGCGCGTGTGCGTGTGCCTGCCCCCTCCCTTCCTCTTTTCCTGCCCTCCTTCCTTTTGTGCTTTCTCTGTGTATGTGTTTATTTGCATACAGGTGATGTTGTACAAGTATGTGTATAGTCATGCATGTAAAACAGGCATGACACCTGTGGAGGCCAGGGATCAACCTTGGGGGCCATTATGCATTTCAGAGAGGATCCCTCACTAATGTGGAACTCACTCATTCAGCTAGGTTGGCTGGCCAACAAGCTCTAGGGAGCCTCCTGTCTCTGTCTCCCCAGCACTGAGATGACAAGCCCACATCATCACACCCAACATTCTTAGATAGATTCTGGGGAATTAAATTTGGGTCCTCAACACTTTACTGGCTGAGCTGTCCCCTCAGCCAAAATGAACTTTTTGTTTGTTTGTTTGTTTCTTCTTCTTCAGCCTGCATATGGCACTTCAAGAGATGGAAGAAAAATCTAATTCCTGCGCTCAGTATAAAGTAGGGAAAGTTGTTTCTTGGCTCACCATCAGGCAGGTTGAAGATCTGTCTCCAGGAAAAGGATGCTCCACACATCAGGGAATGATAAATAAGCACTATATTCATTAACATTTTAATAAGGAAATTACTATGATAAATACGGATGGGCTAGGCATTTGCAACCCATCTGCTGAGCGGCAGCCTGCTTCTGCCACGCCCTGAGCTGAGCTGGCTGGGGAAAGACATAGAACCCATAGCGAGGACTGCGCATCCTTTGGAAGCAGCTTCCCTGCAGGTG
Source organism: Montemys delectorum (assembly GCA_019843815.1). Lineage (NCBI taxonomy): Eukaryota > Metazoa > Chordata > Mammalia > Rodentia > Muridae > Montemys > Montemys delectorum. Next base: position 15,805 of record JADRCD010213482.1, read on the forward strand.
TGAAAGGATGCCTTGGTCAGTAGAATGGGCTGTTGCCTGCGAGGGCAGCTTGGGAATGTTCTGGTAGGTCTGCCGCCATCGTATGACTTTCCACAGAGTTTAAATGTGCCTCTCAGCCCAGCCAAGGGTGACCCGGCTATGCCTTTGAGCATCTGCTGTGGGTTCCTACTCTGAACACATAGGTGCCTGGCAGGCTCTCCCGGGAACCAAACCATTGTTCACATCCCTCTGAGGCAGTGTTACTAGCAACCTCCTTTTGCCCACACTAAAAACGGTCAGAGAGAGAGAGATGATGTGTGGTTCCCAGGGAGCTAGGTTCTGCTCAGTCTGTGGACAACAAACATCAGCTTTATGTGAACACCACCCATAAAAATCACTGCTGCTTCTGGAGAAAGTTGATGGCCAACTTGGAGGTCATGGCATGCATCAGGGGTTCATGGGAAATGTACCTGCCACTCCAGGTCACTACGAAGTAGCCTTATACTGCTCCCAAACAGAACCCAGGCTCCCCAAAAGGAATAGAAGGGATGCCTAGCCCCAAGTCAGAATTTGTTAGCTGAAGTTCCTTAACACAAAAGTCAAGCTGCCTCAAACATGGTGCCAGTTGGGCTGTAAAGATGGATTTTTGTTTGTTTGTTTGTTTCTTTTAAATTATTGTAGACAAAGCTGCATCCAAGCATAGCTTTTTGGGAATACCGTTTTCGTCACCAGCTGGGTCATGTTATGTTCCTGGCTTTTGATTTTTGGTGATTTGGGTAATTAGCCGTTGACAGGGATTCCTTTATGCTTCATTTCAAAGTACAATGTTGGGCTGAGTGTGTAAGAGGGCTTGCTCTAGAAGCAAGAGGATTGGGTTTGAATTCCCAGTACCCATGTAAAAAGCTAGGCATGGCGGAGTGTGCCTGAAACCCCAGCACTGTGGGTACAGACAGGCAGATCTGGAAAACTTGCGGGCCAGTTTGGCCAAGATGGTGAGCTTTGGCTCAGTAAGAGACTCTGTCCTGAGGCAGTAAAGTGGACAGCAGGAAAGATGCCTGGCATCACGTTTTTGACTACTCATGTATGAGTATAGGCATACACACACACACACACACACACACACACACACACACACACACACAAGCACACACATACAAACAGAACCCCACAATATGTACACCCTTGATTAGCAATGAGAAAGCCTCTCCCTCTGTGCCTCTATCACTATCATACAGTCCACAAAGGTTGGAGTTTCTCAGCAGAGCCTATCACAAGCTGGTCAGAGAAGTGTTCCTGACACCGAGGAACTGGGCCAGGCTGGTAGGAGCATAGCCTCCCTTTGCCAAGGATAACATTTATAGAATTAGTTTAATTCCCAAGACAGCTGGTGTGAGATAGGAAGAACCCGAAGAACGGCATTTGCTGCAAACTCTTCACTTATAGGTCCGCAGTTTCCTGTGAGCTTCTGTAAAATTGAGAGATCATCAAGATCACAAGGACCCATCACCTCATGTCTGTCTTGAAACCGGATATCAAGCAAACAAGCAGAAAATAACAGGGGTCACGTACTGTGTCACCTACTTCCTTGCAGAACCCTGGAACAAGTCATCCCAGCTTTCTCTTCAGCTGTCTGCAAGTGAGCAACTACTCTGCTTAGGGATTCGTCATTGCAGGGAGGGACAAAATTGGAAGGATGAGGCTGCCAGTTGGTGGACTAAGTTCATCAGAGCTAGGGAAGGTCAGAGAAGGCTTGGGACAGGAAGTTGCCTGCTGGGTCTTCAATCTGGTATGTCCCCCTCAAACCTTATGTTGAGACTGAATTCCCTGGTGTGATGGCTAGTGTTAATTGGCAACTTGACAGAATCTAGAATCATCTGTGTGACAGGCCTCTGGGCACGCCTTCAGGATTACATAGATTATATTAACTGAGATGGGAAGAACTGCCCACTGTGGGCGGCACCACTCCCTATTTGGAATCCTTGATTTGTATAAGTGGAGAAAAGGCTGAACAGCAGCAAGGATTCACTGTTCTCTGCTTCCCAACTATGGATGTTATATGACCAACTGCTTCCAGTTCCTGCCACCTTGATTTCCCTGTCATGATGGACTGTGCACTTGAACACTTTCCTCCTGGGGTTGCTTTTGTTGTAGTATTTCTCACAGTAACAAGAGAAGATGTTAGGATGCCAAGGCATGTTGTTGGCATGCAGTGCTTTGGGGAGGCATAGGGACCTTTAAGAGGAACAAGTGGGGCTTGGGGCTTGCCTACACTTATGAAACCTGAGTTCAATCCTCAGCACACACACAAACAAGACAAAACAACAAACAATCAAACAAAAAAGGTTTAGTGCCTTTCTTGTAGGAGCAGATTTTCTCCATGGTGGATCTGGTTTCTAAGTGCACCTGGCACCTTTCCTTGGCTGCCTCACATGTACCTGCCTTCCTTTCTCCTCCTCTACTATGTGTGACATAACCTCTCCTCTTTACACATTACCCAGCCTCAGGCATTCTGCTACAGCAACACAATCTTCCCTAAGACATGGCTGCTCCTGTGTCAGTATCATACCTCCCGGTCTCTGCCCAGTACACCTTTGGACTATCGTTCCCCGCCCCCCCTCCGCCCCCAGAGCATGAACAGCTCTTAAATGCTCATAACCTAAGGCGCAGTGTTACCTGGTTTGATTTGACAAAGAACCCTGTTCTTCTCCTTTATGCCTCTGGTCCTCAACTGCTCCAGTCTCATCTATTGATTCATTTGTTTGTTTATTTATTTATCCATCCCTTCTAGAAGGTAAGAGATCCGGCAGGTAGAGAAATTAAACTGTAAAACTGGTCAAAATGAGCCCAGTCCATCTCACAGGCACCCTAATTTGTACCATTCCCTTCCCCCTATCAAACTGTAGTCTGGGAAGTCACTTATTCACTTACAAGCTCCAGAGCCGTAAACTCATTGAGGACTGTTAGGAGGTAAGTAGCGCAGCACGTCTGGACCTGATAGTCAATAGGCAAAATCTTTTGAGAAGATGCTCCCCCAAGCCAGTCCTCGCAAGACTACCACTGAGGTTTCTCCTAGGGGCTGGAGAGCCAGGGGCATGTATGAAGGGACCTGACACACTTGCCTCCCCTTCGCATGCTCCTCTCGTGCCTGATCCGGTAGCTGTTACTCAACTTTGAAAGGCCAAGAATCTCAAGACTTGATCCCTCTGTTCTGTGCATGGGGCTCAGATGACTGCTGGGTTTATGGTTTCTTTTTCTTTTTAACATATGTCGTGTGTACACACAGACACCGAGGCACAAGCATGCACACATATGTCGTGTGTACACACAGGCACCGAGGCACAAGCATGCACACATATAGATAACAAATGCACAAATGCACAGATGGAATGTGACTCAAATCTAGCTTCCAGGCACTAAAGGAAGATGCAGGGATGGATTCAGCAACATTGTGGCCCAAATCCAGGCCACTGGATGCCCTCAAGGTAGATATCATAGCCCCTAACCAGGCAAGAGAGGGAGTCTGGTGGGAAAACTGTTGGTTAGGGTGAAACAATGGGGGTTGGAGAGGTGGTTTAGAGGGTGGTTTAGAGGGTAGAAACACATGAAGAATTGAGTTTGGATCTGCAGTGCTCAACTGAAAAGCCAGGTGACCTTCATCACTGGAAAGAGAAAAGACAAAGGGGCCTGTAGGGTAAACTGGCCAGCAAGCCTGGGTCAGTCAGTGAGCACCAGATGCACTGAGGAACCTTGCTTCAAAACCAAGGTGGAAAGAGATGGAATAAAACACTTGACATTGATCTTGGCCTCCAGGTGCCCATGTACACTTGCACCCGCACCCACACACCTGCACACACACATACCTGTACACTCACACTTGCACACCTGAAATTACACACCTATATACTCACACCTGTACATGCACACCTGTATACCTGCACATACACACACAACACACACACACACACCCCTGCACATGCACACCTACACACGTACACCTGCACTCACCCAGACAGACACATGCACAACTCATACACAAACAGAAAACAAATCCCGTCCCCCCATGATACTGAGCACAGTGGCATAATTAAAGAATAAATTGATTATCTTTTAGTTTTAATGACTCTGCATCGATGCATGTGTCTGTACTCTAAAGCTCACGACACTCAAGCACTGTGTGCTGACACTAACAGTTCCTCACCAGGCGAGGGAATAACTGGCCTCAATGAAACATGGGGGATGACTGAAGCCAAGCTAGTGACCCCTAAGCTGCTGCTATTATAGAGTGCTAGTGTGCCTTGGTGAACACAGCCACATCTCTCTGTTGCCCAGCTGTGGAAAGTAGAGGAATCCCTGAGATGGCCAAGATGTTGGGCCATTCTCCTGTGCCCACAAAGATCCCAGCTGTGTCATGGACCCTTCACCCTATACCCAGGTTGTCTTTGCAGATGTTGCATGTGAGCACAGATGCTACAATTCCTTGGGATCAGGCTGCACACTCAAGACATGTGCAGAACCCAGGCACAGCTAAGCTAAGATTGCCAGAGCTTAAAAGGGGGGAGAACCCAGTCAGTAAAGTGCTTGTGTGGCAAGCATAAGTGACTGAGTTCAACCTCCAGAACCCACGTTTTGTTTGTTTGTTTTTTGAGGGTCAGGGATGGTGGCACACATCTGTAACCCCAGTGCTAGGAAGATAAGACAGGAAGTTACTTGGGTTCACTAGCCAGCCAGCTGGCCAAGCCTCGTGGGTGGGCTGTAGGTTCCAGGAAAGACCTTGTCTCAAAAGAACAAGGTGTGTGGGAATTGAGAACAATACCTAAGGTTGTCCTTTGGTGTCTATACACATAAACAGGGTCTCACACACATGAACATATGCACACATACTCACAGACACACACACAGACACACACACAGACACAGACACATACACAGACACACAGACACACACAGACACATGGTATATCTGACAATGATGGTGCTAAGTCAAACTGACAGGGAGAGCCCTTGACATGATCTGAGGAGAAGGGCATTCTCCCACACAGGCTAACCACAAGAGAAGCATCAGGCAAAACCCAACTGAGCATCGTTCTTAAAACCATCACAGCTCCTCAAAGCTGTCAAGGTCATCACAAGGGAGGGACATCTGAGAAACTGTCCTGCCACATAAGCCCAAGGAGGTGTGATGGCTGAACATCCTGAGGGATTCTGTGAGGGGCTCTAAGACAGAAAGCAAACGGCAGGGAAAACAATATGTCTAGGCATGCCTCAGTCTCGGCTCCTCAGCTCTGGGACACACACACGGCTCCAACAGGAGTGTTGGAGATAGATAGACTCAAGGCGGGGTACACAGGATAACACCACTAAATTAAAATAGCAAGCTTTTTAAAAGAAAAAAAATAAAGAGGTGGGTTTGTTGGCAAATTGTTGGTCGTAAGTGAAGGAAGGAAAGGCCAGTTACAAAGTTCTGAGTAGGGTCTGCACTAAGAAATTCTGGGTGTTTTGTATGAGAAGCTCTAGCAAGAGGGTAAGGAGATAGCTCAGTGCATGGTTTCCCTTGCAAGTGGAACACCTGAATTCAACTCCCTGAACCCACATAACAAGGCAATATGGTGGAGGCAGGAGGAGTCCTGAGACTTTCTGGCCAGCTAGCCTAGCCTACTTTGTTAACTCTCAGGCCAGAGAGAGACTATGTGTAAGACAGAATAGTGCCTGAGGAATGACACCCAAGGTTGACCTCTGGCCTCTACACACATGTACACATAAGTACACAGGAATCTCTTCACACAAACACGTACACACACACACATACACCAAAAAAGAAGAGGGGAGGAATGAGTATGTTTGTGTAAACTCATACAAGTGCCTGAGTCCACATGCATTTGCATACCAGCTGGAGCAGAGGGTGCCTGAAAGCTCCAGCTAAAGCAGGCATGCTCAGTCTCCATGCTGTAGTTCTGGAGCGTGGGGTGGGTTCCAGGTGTGGAACATGCCATGTGTGGTATTTGAGGACCTATTGCCTCGACAGCGGCCACCAAATGTCCCTCTTGGCTAGAGGTTAGTATCGTCAACCTGACAGGATATAAAGGCAGCTGAGAGACAAGCTTCTGGACACATCATTGAGGGAGTCTCTAGATTTAGGCTAGTTGATGTGGGAAGACCCACCTTGAATGTGGGTGATGTTCTTTTATGGGCTGGATCCTGGACTGTGTCTGAGTAAAAAAAAAGCCAGCTGAGTGGAGACTGCAGCAAGCAAGCAGGATGGGTGCGCCTGTCTCTCTCCTCTTTTGACAATGGGTATAATGCAGTGAGATCTGCTTTGCTTTCCTTGAAATGATGGATTCTAAACCAAATAAATGCTCTCCTCCACTTGGGTGCTTTTGGTCAGGGTGTTCTCTCAAAGCAACAGGAATGAGACTAGGACAAAGTCCTAGCAGAGACCCTTCGAATGCTATGTGTATGCATGCATGCGTGTGCGTGTGCATGTGTGTGTGTGTATGCATGCGTGTGTGTGTGTGTTAAAATGAGCTCAAGAATTTTACAAAGCCTGCAAAACCTGGATCTACCCTAGAGAACCATTTCTCCATCCCCCAGTCCTTATTTTATCCACCATTAAAAGTACAGAAAATGCCTAAGCATGCAGGTATGAGTTTGGGTCCTTGGCACTTATATAATAAGCCAGGTGAGGTAATGCACACTTGCAATGCCATGGTGAGGAACAAGAGACAGGCAGATAAATCCCTGGAGTTTTCTGATCAGGAAGTATAGACTCACTGGTGTTTTACAGGTCAGTGGGAAACCCTTTCTAAGAAAGAGAGAGAGAGAGAGAGAGAGAGAGAGAGAGAGAGAGAGAGAGAGAGAGAGAGAGACATACAGAGACACAGAGAGACAGAGAGGGAGAGACAGAGACAGATACAGAGAGACACAGAGAGAAACAGAGAGAACACAGCTTTGGAGGTAAAATACCTTAGGTTGACCTCTGGCCTCCACATGTAACAAGCATACAGTAAGGAATGATCTTCTGCAGGCCATGTTTAGAGCCTTCCATAAGGCAAGTGCAGGCCCATGGAGGGTATGTGTCTCAACTATCTTCTCTGTAAGGGCAGAGAACCACCTGGAGATGAGCCCTGGTAGCCACATTCTACTCCATTTCTGGGCCCCCACAATGGCCATCAGTACCTGTGATAGGTGCTGCATTTCCCTTGGGCTGCATTTTAAAAGGGGAGCAAATGCTATTAGTTTGAGGCTCAATATGTAAAATCCCACAGGAAAATGAGCCACACTGGAAGCACTCCCTAACAGCTTCAGAGGCTATCAGCAGGACCCCTGTGTGATAAGTTTCAAAGACAGCACCAGAATGCTCTGAAGCACGAAGAACAAAGCTTCTGCCATGGAGGCAAGCAAAACAGCACAAAACCCATCAGCTTTTAAGGACATAATAGCAAGCGTGGAGGAAGATGTTTAACATATTGTGTGATGACAGTCAGCAGAGGCTGGCAGAGCAGAGCAAATGAGCTCACGCGGTGCGGTGTGTGAGGCAGTGGGGTCTGTACATGAAAAGACACCTGTGGCATTAGGGAAAAGAACAAAACCATGCTTCCAGGCTCTCTCCGTGTTGGGAGAGTCCTGGCCTCCAATGATGCTAGCGAGGGGCCTCAGAAGAGTATTGAGCCTCAGAGAGTGTTCTCTGGAAGCTAGCCTTGGACCAGAAGCTGACACCAAGCCCCACTTCAGAAAGCTGAGGGGTGCCCAGCAGATGAAGTGCTCACTGGGCAAGTAGAACCTGTGTTCAGATTCTCAGCAACCTTATAAAAACTGGACACAGTGATATATGTCTATAACCTCATCGCTGGGAAGGGGGCGGCAAAGAGACAGATGGGACCCAGGGCTCACTGCCTGGCCAGTCTAGCTGAAATGGTGGCCTGCAATTTCAATGAGAGACCCTGTTTCAAAAGTCAAGGTGGGGAAGAATAGAGCCAGAAACCCATTGTCAACCTCTATCCCCTATACCCACATGCATGGGTAAGTGTACCCTTCCCACACACACATGTGCACAGATAGTCATACACACACACACACAAAGGAAGCCCAGGAGGGCTGGGGATGGATAGTTGGTGGAGTGACTGCTTGGGAAACACAGAGTCTGGTGTTCCAACCCCTTCACTGCATAAACTTGGACTAGTGGAGTAGGCAGGCCTGCCAACCCAACATTCAGAAGGTACAGGCAGGAGGATCAGGAGTTCAAGGTCTTTCTTATCACATATTGAGTCTGAGGTCAGCCTTCAGTATGAAAGAGAGACAAAGACAGAGTAATGTAAGAATTGAGCAAACAGGGACACCTCATAAAAACACTGGGAAGCCAGCAATGTCCATTAAGCTTAAAGTCAGGGAGCTTCAAAAGAGGTTACTGAATAAATATCCGTCCCCGGATGCCCCAATTTCAGGGAGTAATGCTCGGTTCCAGGAAACATCCCACCTGCAGTGAGGGGATATCTCCCCACCCCTTCAACGTACAAAAGGTATCTCCTCCTCACCTGGGGCACAAAGGACAATGGCTCCACTAATGAGAGCTAACCAACTCATGCTGTAAACCAAAACCTATATTCTGAAAAGGGTATAAAGAGTGTGTGCTTTTGGTCCTTGTGGTCGTCTTTGCCCCACTGCGGGACGACCCCAGTATACTGGATCATTAAACCTCTTGCTTATTGCATCAATCTCTGTCTCTGTGTCTTTGTGAGTGGGACATCCTGGATGTAAGATTCGGCTCTCTGGATCTTACAATGACAGACAGATGGACAGACAGATAACACACAACTAGTAGGTGGGCTGGGTGCAAAACAACAGACCACTGCAGACTCGAGAGTATTCTACACTCTCTATCATTACCAGAATCTCAGTACAGCCTTTTACGTATGCTGTAGCACATCAGGGCCATTGATGTTTTGCCCAGTTCCACACGCTACTGAAGCCTTCTGTTTCCCAAGGACCAGGCTGTTCCCGGTTCCCCCATCTGGGGATGTCTATCAGCAACTGAGGGGTGGGCAACTGTCCACACCACCCTCTGCAATCCCAGCCTGGAGCCTCACACTCTGTTCTCTCTGTTCCTGCCAAGTTCTGCTGCCTAAAAGCTTGTTCAACAGCTCTGTGTGGGATGTGCCTGACATCCTGCGGTCCCTTGGTATTCCTCACAGGTCTCTCTTTTCAGTGTCGAAGGGAATTCACTAGATTGCCAGCAACAGTTGGTTGTGGTGGAGGCAGATAAGCAAGTCTTTCTTTGTATGTCTGCTAACATTTTTCTAGCTGCAATCAGCATGTATTACCCTGGACTTAAAATATATATTACTACATAGAAAATGCCTTTTTTAAAAAAAGAGTCCATTTAATCCTTGTCACTGGCTTCTCTTGGACTGGGGAGACTGCTGCTCTTGCAAATACACATGCTGGGCATGTCAGGGACTCCACAATACTTTCTGCATCCAGGTTTCTATACCCTGGAGCTCCTATGAGGGTGGTACACATACCCAGGTCCTGCAAATCTCCACATGTGGTTCACTTCCAAGAGGGCTTTTCTGGCCTCTCCTATGGAGTGACAGCCCCTCCTTTGAGGGTCTTGACTCTCAGAAATATTTCCCTGGCAAAATGTTCATATGCTAACTTAGGTCATGTCCTGTGTCCCTGGTTTTGTGATTTAGTTTCCTTTGTCTCCCAGTGAACTTAGGCTCTGTCCAAGTGATAATAGCAATAGCTGAAAGAGGATACATCTCTTGCAGTCCACCTGAAGGTGCTCTGCTAGGCTCTGCACTGGAAGGCTTAGGGGCAAGAATTAAAGCTGAAGAGATGGGTGGTTCTTAGATTCTCAAATGGCTGCCCTTACAGAATGCTGACAGGTGCTTAGAAATAAGAAAACCTTCCATATACATTTTAAAATCCTAAAAATAAAGACAGACAGACAGACAGACAGACAGATACACACAAACATACACACAGAATGAGAGAGAGAGAGAGAGAGAGAGAGAGAGAGAGAGAGAGAGAGAGAGAGAGGGAGTGGGGGGGTTTTATTGTGAAATACCAACCTTCCCAACCCGCATCGGATATGTATTAACTTCTCTGAGGTTCACAATCAGGCAAAGCTCATTGGTGGAGGTGAGAATTCAAAGGGGGAAGGGACAGGAGGACAAGAACCCAGTCGATGTCCTATAAGGTTGAAATGATTCACATATGTTCAAAGCAAGGACTACAGGTAGAGATAGATGTATTTGTCAGAGCTCACTTAGATCTCTGTGTTTTGTTCTATGCAAATTATGACTTTATATGTAAGAAAAAGAAACCAGTATTATACAAAGTACAGAAATCCTAGAAGATATTCTACAGAGATCAGGAGGGACAAAACAACAGGAGACTCTACCAGGCTCATTATCATTCAAAAGTATTCTGATAGCCCAGCAAGATAGGAAAAACAAAGAAAAGAAGACACATTCTATTATTGGAGAAGAGAGATTGTTTACCTTGAAAACTAAGAGGATCAACAGAAAGATCATTAGAATAACAAGAGAACCGGAAGTAGGGAATGAAAAATCAAGTGACTGGATGACAATAGGCCTCCCTGTGTGTCCCATCTATGACAAGCTGGGAGGTGACAGAGGGGGAAGTCCAAGGCACACTGCAGAGAGTTGACACTTTAGGTTCAACCTTCCTAGTGCTGCGGCCTTTTAATACATTTCTACATGTTGTGGTGACCCCTAACCACAAAATTATTTTTGTTGCTACTTTCTAAGTGTAATTCTGCTACTGTTATGAACTGTCATGTAAATATCTGATATGCAGGATATCTGCTGTGAGACCCCTGTGAAAGCAGGCTGAGAGGCTCTGCCTTAGGATGAGAGTCTTCATAGAAAGAGCAGAATGCTCTTGGCTACTGACCAAAGGGTTTGGAAAGAGATCCAGAGAGTGAATGCATAAGCGCAAGACCCTCTGGATGGGCAGATGGAACAACCAAGAAGTCAGTCCTCATAGAACTCAGCACAGCTTTAACTCCTCCCATAAAAACTCAGTGAGAACCAGGCACAGTCACATACATCTGTAACCCACGCACTTGGAAAATGGAGGCAGGAGGATTGAAGAAAGTTGGAGGCCTCTCCTGATCACATCATGAGGCCTGGTCAAAGTACAAGTGTTCCTTAGTGGAATTGGTTTTGTTGTTGTTCTTTTGATTTGGTTTTGTTTTGGTTTTGGTTTTCTTTTTGCAATTTCACAAAATAGTTCTATTTTCTCATGATGAGAAATAGTAAAATCTGGGAAGATGAGGGGAGTAACTGTATTTAAAAGACATTAAAATGTTACAAGAACTACAAGTAGAAAACCTGTAAGAATTGAGCAAACAGGGACACCTCATAAAAATACTGAGGAGGCAGGAATGTCCATTAAGCCTAAAGACAGAGAGCTTCAGAAGGGTTTACTGAGCAAACATCCATCCCCAGGAGATGCCCTAATTGCGGGGGTGGAGGGTAATGCCCGGTTCCAGGATATGTCCCCAGCAAGGGTGGATCTCCCACCACCCCTCCTATGTGCAACCAGTATCTCCCCCTCACCTGGGGCATAAAGGTCAATGAGAACAAAAGACAATGGGCTCCACCAATGAGAGATAACCAACTCATTCTGTAAACCTATGTACTAGGAAGGTATAAAAAGTGTAGGTTTTTGTTCCTTGGGGTTGCCTTTGCCTCAATGCTGGATGACCCCGGTATACTGGATCATTAAAAATCCCATGCTAATGGCATCATTCTCTGCCTCTGTGTTTTTGTGAGTGGGACGACATCCTGGATATAAGACTCAGTTCTCTGAATCTTACAACAAAACAAAACCAACCCAACTCCTCCCTCCTCCCCCCAAAGAAACCCCAACAAAACCACAAATACCTAATGATGACCAACTGGGTCCAAATACATCCCAGCCTTTTTTTTTTTTTTAAATTTGAGACAGTGTTTCATTGTGTGGCTCTGGCTGTCCTGGAACTTGCTATGTAGACAAAGCTGGCCCCCAACTCAGAGAGAGTCTCTTGCCCCCCTTTTACATATCTTTCAAGGGTATGTGTCACCATGTCAAGTCTGTTTTTGTTTTTGTTTTTGTTTTTGTTTTTTTTTTTAAGCAGGAACATCTAGCATGTAAAAAATTAACATTATAAGTAAGTGGATTGTTCAATAAATCATGTGGTTAGAATGAAAACCAGAAAAAGTTGTAAAATATGCCTATATTCCAGCTGAATTAAAAAGTTTACATATGTGGAAAATTAACTGCTTAAAATAAAGGCAAATCTATGACATTTATTTATTTATTTATTTATTTTGGAGGTTTTAAGTCTTAATATTTATTTTTTTTAACTTTTATTGCATTATGATGAGAAAAGTTACATGATTTCAGTTTGTCTGAATTTGTTAATATTTAAAAACATATTTTAAGTAAACAGAATTAAATCATATTCTTGTTTCCCTTTTGTACCCCAACTTCTCCCAGAGACCCCCTCTTCAATACCTACAATATCTTTTTTTGTCATATTCCTTAAAATTTACCTGATAAGGCTAAAATATCCAACTACAAAAGCAATTGGAAGAAAACATGAGAGAAATAGCAGCAGACTAAACTACATAAGAACCAAACACTTCTTTTCAAAAATAACCCACAGTGCTGGGTTGGATGTAGTTCAGTTGGTAGGGAGCATGTACTGTGCCCTGGATTCAATCCCTGGTACTTCATAAACCAGGCATATTGACAAATGTCTGCCATCGCAGCATGTAGGAGGTGGAGGCAGGAGGATTAGAATTCCAAATTCATCCTTGGCTACATAGTAAATTTGAGAGCAGGCTAGGATACATGAAACCCTGACTACAGTATAAATAAATAAAATCTACAAAAATTTAGTGGAAAGAGAGAACTGGAAAAAACCAAACCAAACCAAACCAAAGCAAAAAGACTTGTCACAAATGACAGATGAAAGAAATACCAAATCCTGGTTAGAAAAATGGGGAAAGAAAGCTGACAGATCACAGCAGGAAAAGTAGAAAAAAGCCAAGCACCTTGGAAAAAGCATGTCCAGCTGTGCTGGGGATCAAAACTATGAACACGTGTGCAGCTATCAGAAGACACGGGTTACAACCACGAGTCTGCTGAAAATACAGGAATATCTTTGCAAACTTGAAGGATAAGATTAGTAAAACAATTGCCATCTGGTGTCACTGAAGTTGTTTCCTGCCTTTGGGGTTACCCTAAGGACCTTCGTTGCCCATTGCGTGTTTCAGCACCACGGACAGCACACAGAGGAGCGGGCACTGTATTGACCACTCCAGAGACAGCGCCTCTTCGAGGAGAAGATGGGAATAGCACAACCTAGGCCACCTTTGTGGAAAGACATAGTAGGGAGACAGAAAGTGCCCTGACACTTTCTGGGCACAGATGACAGGACTTGATAAATAGAAGTGGATCACAGAATGTCAGGAATGGGGGTAGGGGGCTGGGGGAAGATACAATTCTCAAACATGCTCAAGGAAGTACAAGCAATGCTTGCTGCCGAAGCACAAAAAAAGCAAACCAGTAAGTGGCTGGAGACAAATATGGAGAGGCAGGCGGTGGCCAGATGATGAATGGTGCTGTCTCCCATGCTAATCAGAGTAGAATCTATTCCTTAAGGTACCAGTTCTACAGAGGACGGACTTAGGATAGCAAGATGGTAGGAAGACAGGCCAGTGGCTGGATATAATGTAACCTCTGGGTTATATTATAATAATGTAGCCTATGCTATGAAGCAGGCTCTCAGTCTTGCTGCACAGTGCTCCAAGGAGCCTTTATGGCCCCATTAAAGGGGTTTCTAAAGGAGGAAGTCCCTTGGCTGGGCCTAGTGCATGGTTCAGCACCAATAACAGTGTCTCCTAGAGGCAGAAATGGACATAACACTTCCTACCCTTGATCTTAGTCAAGCTAAGCTCCCTTTAGGAATTGCTCTGGAGATGCTCCCAGTGACTCAATGAGGAATGGCTTGAGGGAGGCACACAGGGCAATGGGATAGAGCCAGAGCGGCAGCCATACTCCATCAGCAGTTGTGGAGAGGGAGAAGGGAAATAGGTTGTGGGGGAGGGGAATGTGGCAGGAACCCTGAATAGCTTCACATGTCTAGCTAAGAGGAACCAATGCTCTGGGGCAAAGGTGACAAGTACTACAGTAGACAAGAGGACTTGTCTGAACATGGATGCTGTCCAGGCATAACCTGGTACACACTTGGACTCCAGGTTGGGGTTTGGGGAGGTTTCAGTTAGAGACACATTGGAGAATCACTGTGGGGAAGGAGAATAGCAGAGACACACAGGGACATTGGGCAAGCAGCTAGATGAGGAGGCTGTGTTCTTGAGGCTTCCAGGACCACCAATACATAAGGGACAGAAGAGAAAAGTGAGTCTGTCAGGGCAAGTAGAGTCATAGCAAAATAAGAGGTGAAGCAGGGGAGGGATGGCTCAGCCTATAATGGGCTTGTTAAGCAAGCAGGAGGACCTGAGTTCAATTCCCAGAACCTCATAACAAGCCAGGTGTGGTAGTTTGTACCTGCCATCCCAGTGCTGGGGAAATGAAGACAGATGAATCCCCGGGATGTACTGGCTAGCCATTGTAGCCTGGTTAGTGAGTTCTGTGACAGTGAGAACCTTGTGTTCAAAAAACCAAGTAGATGACAACTGAGAAGTGACACCTGAGTTGTCCTCTGATCTCCACACACGTGTACATCCGTGCATGGGCAACTGTAGGCACACGCTCCCCCCAACACATACACGAGTGAAGAAAAAGGCAGAGGTGGGGCCATAGGAGCCAAGTTCAGGATGACTCCAGAATGGAAGGAGCAATCGAGGAGGAGGCTGAGGATGGCAAGGTATGGCAGGGGTGTGGTGGGGCATGGCAGGGGTGTGGCAGGAGAGTGGCGGGGGAGTGGTAGGGAAATAGTAGGAACTGGACAGGGTATGGCAGTGATCAGGACAGGTTGTGGCAGGATTGTGATAGGGGTGAGGCAGGGTGTGGCCAGGGAGTGTCAGAGTGTGGATCCAGTGCAGAGCAGGGAGGGAGGGTTGGGAAGTTGAGATGACTAGCAGAGCCCCCAAGTTTAGTCAGAAGGGGCCTGGAGTGAGGGAGACCTAGAAGCGGAGAGGGACTGAATGACACAGCCACGTGATGTAGGCAAAGTGACCCAGGCATGGAATGAAGGACTGTAGTAACTCCTTTATAATCTATTATTTTTTTTCTTTTGGGACAGGGTGTTACTATATAGATGGCCCAGGCTGGCCTCACACTCACAATCCTCAGACCTTAACTCTCTCAGTGTGGGAGTTACAAGTGTGCACTACCATACTTGGCTATGAGCATATATAAATTTGTAATTAAAGTGCAAACATATTTTATATTATAACTAAGTTTCAGTTTTAGAAATACAAAATTGCAGCTATGAATACTCACACTTACTAAAAGCAAGACCTAAGAACTAGTATCACAAGGTATTTATGCTTTTTTAATATAAATATAGCATGGATATGTTACCAACAGATAGGCAGCAGTAGACACGAAGCTCAAAAAAATATCATGGGAAAATGACTTGATTTTTCTTACTAACTGGTAAAAGGCTACTGCAGCTCTTGTTCAGAAGGAAGATGTCTTGGCCCAGCCCACAGGAAACAGGCAAGGTCTCAGTTTAGGAACTAGAATCACCTCTCCTAAGTATCAGGGTTTCTATGGAAACTTGTGGTGTTACATTGAGAATGTACATTTTTAATATTGCCAAATGTTCCTTTAAGTTCAGTGATACATTTATAAAAAGGAGTATCACAATTCTTTTATGAATACAGATGAACCTTGAGTGTGCGCCTGCTGTGCACACACACACACACACACACACACACACACACACACACACGTGCACGCGCACACAAGCGCAGGCCAGAGAGGTCAATATCGGTGCCTTCCTTGGTGGCACCCCTCATTACTTTTGAGACAGGGTCTCTCTCTGAACCTGATTGGCCTCCCCAGCCCTGTATCACAGTTTTAATTAGTTCACTGATTCCAATAAGATGTTCCAATTGTGTCAAGAGAGAAACAAACCACACGTACGTACATCAATAATGCTAAAATGAATTGACAAACAGAAGCAAAACTGATCAATATCTACAGAGCTACAATCAGGTACAGCCTTACCTTCTATGGCATGAAATCTATTTGCATCCATCTGCATTTTTACAGACCAGAATTACTTGAATTGCAGCAACTTTTCTAGAATTTATAGAGTTGTAAGATGGCCCCAAGAGCAGCCTCCATAAAATCAAGCCCAAGGAGGTACCCGGTGAGACCTGCATTCATTTGTCTCCTTGGTCCACATCAGAGCTTTTCCAGTGCTTTTCCCAACAGCTCTCCTTAAAAACCCTGATACCTGCCCCTCTCCCCCCCCCCAAAAAAAAACCCTGACTCCATAGACACATCGTTCTTGGCCACGTCAGCACAGAATTTAGAGAGTGAGAAAAGTGCTTTTCATTTTACAACCAAATTCTCATGCTATCCAAAGGTCTGGGGTATTCAGCTCTATAGAGAAGCCCTCTCTGCTTGGTACCTCCAGACCTGCCTACCTCAGGTCTCCAGGTGGGTACCCTGAATCAGCCTTATGACTTGCCAGCTCTGTATATGCCTCTAGCTTACTGAGAGGCACCTGTGATAAGAGAACTACCAAACTTCATGGCAAGAGGAACCTAATATGCCTACAAGGGCCAGACATTCACACAGTTTTGACTCTAGTTAAGTGCATGGAACCATGCTCTTCCATGGTGGTCTATAAACCTCAGAGAAAGCTTTTCTTTAATGGTAGGAGTTGTGGTGAAATCAAGCATTAAGGAGGCCCCTGCCTCAGCCACTGAGCCGCACCTGCCTGGTCCCTACAGGATCCAGGGCATTCAGGAGAACAGCAGCCCTTCATCCTGCTAGGCTGCTAGAGTTGGCAGCAGCCGCTCTCCCAAGTAGCTGGCATGTTGGGTGGGTAGCTGGGGTTATTTAGCACTGTCCACTTCTCAGTGTTGAGTGTGGGCCAAATACAACCTCCGTTTCAGTGTGCCTGCTGCTAAGCGCTTCTCTTCTGGCTGTAATTAGCCTGCATGTTCAGCTGCTTCTTAACGGCACTCATTCCTAATAAAAATAAAAAGCCCATCACAGGTCCAGATGACTGAGGCAATCCTCCGATAAGAAGGCATACGACCAACCAACTGCTAACAACACATGCTGCTTCCACGGAGGCCATAGACTTATCTTATGTCTCTCAATGCCTGGCAGGAGGAAGAGCAGCCCCAAGCTGGGTCCATATGAGAGGGTCAACTGGTCAGTGAGGGACCAGTCAGTGCCAGTCTTTGGGATGTTCTTAGCAAACCGAAGCATCTGAAAAACACCTGCCAAATTGACTATTGTGTGCTCCTGGTGACCACTGGTCAAGTGCAATGACAGATAGGGGCTGGCAGGGTGGCTGGGAGATGGAGAGCTTGTTTAGTATGTGCAAGATACTAGGTTTATCTGCAGAATCTCAACACACAAGAAACAGAAAGTAGTGACAGACCCTAGTATGTATGTGTGTGTGTGTGTGTATACATACATATATATACACACACACATATGTATAGATATAAAATATATATGTATGTATAGATATACATGTATATACATACACATGTATACACACCATACATGTACATTTGCATATGTATGTGTATGTGTGTGTATTATGTGTGCATATGTATGCAGGTACATGTGTGTACATGTATATGTAGAGGCCAGAGGTTAATATCAGGCATCATTTCTCAGTTGTCCACATTGGTTTTCCAGACAAGGTTTCTCAATGGGTCCTACACTCACTGATTCAGCTCCACTAGCTGAATCACTCCAAGAATCTACCGTTCTCCACTTCTCTAGCCCCAGGATGACCAAAGTGCATTATCACTCTCAGATTGCTATTGTAAGTTCTGGAGGGTCAAACTCAGGTCTTTGGATTTGCACAGCAGGTTCTTTACTGATTGAGCCCTGAGAGCTGATGTGTCTACCATGTCCTTGTCTGAAGTTGAGGCTGGTCACTAATTTATGTCTGTGTTCCCGCACGCCTCAGACCACCTTAGTGAAGAACAGATGTCAATCAACATGGACTGATGGATGGTTACATAAAAAGCTTGCTTCTGATTTAGGCAGTATGCCTGACTGGAAAAATAAGTCTTGCTGCCAGTTGGGAAATGGCTTGTGTGGTATTCTGAATCAGTGCCTGTTTTGGTGTCAAGAAGGGAGAGTAGAACAGTTTCCTGGTGGAAGACTTCCCAGAGTGTCATGTTGTATAGCACTTTCCTCTGAACTGAAACATTGAATGCTGGGGGGAGACTCCTTAGGACTGAGGAAGTAAACAAATGGAAAGTCTCAGGAAGTTCCTGAAACATATCAGATGCACATGGCCCCTACTTCTCCAAAATTACATAAGAACTAAAGATGGCTTAGGGGAGGAGACTCTCTGACCCTTTGAGCTGCCTGAAAGTTGTACAAGGCTCTAGGGCTCCAGCTTTCTTGAATGTCACCTGACAGTCATGACAGGTGGGTTTTGATGATGCAGCTGCCTTTGATTGGTACCTGCTCCTGTAAGTCACCCTGTGGGTGACCCCCCCAAGCACTCACTGTATCTTGGTAGTATTGTCACTGTGGTCTGTTGCTGGTTCCCTATGTGGGTGAATGGGTGTTTGTTCCCATCTCCCCAGGGAATAGTGTCATGCAGCAGTTTATCCTGGTGGCTCTGCCAGATTCATGTCATCTCATTTGCAGAGTAGATACTAAACTCCAGGGACAGAGACACAAAAACGAGCAGAACACGGCTCTTTGTCTCCAGGAGATGGATGCCTGCCGGAAGCTGTTCTTATGGTGGTTATCTGTCAACTTCAGATGACAAGAGCTCTGCTCCTGTCACATTCTCTCCACACATATTATCGTCAAAGGCCATGCAGCCGTGACATCCTCAGGAAAACCTTGTCTTCTGAGAGGTTATTTTACTAAATAACTCTGTCTCTTCCTTCTCTGACTGAGGGCTAAATGGAAACACTGGTATCATGCAGCCCAGTCCCAGCATTGTCTCCTCTATGGAAGGAAGCGAGGTCAGAGGTCAAGGAGGGAGAAAGGCTTGACTCCAGCACCTCCTGGGAGCTGTGTCAAGTCTGCTATTGTGGCTGAGGCATGGATTTAGGATCCAGGAAGTAGATATAAAGTATAGCTCTATGATGGAGCATGGTCAGAGGAAGAGAGGCTGCCTAAAATACCCCAGTGATGGACTGGAATATGGCTCATCAGTAGCGCACTGGCCTAGTGGGTACTAGTGAAAGGCTGGGGATGTAGAATTCTTACCCAGAACCCATTCCTGATTTAAAACAAACAAACAAACAAACAAACAAACAAACAATGTTAAGGAAGACTCTAGCTTATAGTTTAAAAGTTACATTGTGCTGTGTGGAGCCCCTGGTCGGGGGACAGTGGCTGAGGGACACCACTATCTCCATAAGCATTCTGAGTGGAGGGTAACAGCATCAACGACACCAAGATGGTTTTTGCAGGAGTATTACAAAGGGTAGGAGGGACAGAAGCCCATACCCATCTTTTTTCCCAAGTACCTTGCTTTCTCCTAATCCCCCTGCTTAAAATTTATATTAAAATTGTCTTTTAATAAGTGCAGACTCGGCTTCTTGCTGGCTCACCCTGAATCTTTCCTGTGGTGAAGTCAGGAATCCAGCTTTATTTGAGTTGAGGTCCCTAAAAGATTAAAGGAGACTTCTTGCAATGCTGAGGATGACTGCGTGTAGCTGTACCTCTGTGTCTGTCACTGCTGATGCCCCCATCCCTGGTGTGTGTGTCACCTAGGAGCTGGCAGAGTCACTAGGGGGTCAGGGAGGAACAAGAAGGAAAAGGCATGAAGGTAGTGGAGGAGGGAAGGTGGGAAGCCAGGGTTGATTAAGGAAGTGTCTTGGAAGCAGAGAGGAAGCCACAGGGCTATGGTCTACTGAGTACCATCCCTACATCAGAGAAAAGTGATACACACACACACACACACACACACACACACACACACACACAGAGAGAGAGAGAGAGAGAGAGAGAGAGAGAGAGAGAGAGAGAGAGAGAGTTCTGAGTTAACCTCTCCCAGCCCAGGTGCCCTAAGGAGTACAAGTTTGACAAGAGCAGGCACTAACTGGATTCAGGCACTTCGTGTGTGCCTGACATGCAGACGGAAGAAAGGGGACCAGGGCTGGAAGCAGGTCTACAGACACTACAAGTCTCAGAAACTCGCTGACCTCCTGAGGGGATGGACAGCTCTGAGATGATTGACTACCTGCCCTCCCCTCCCCCACAGGGCCCATCACTGGTGACGAGCTGTAGGTAGATATTTAGGATGCTGGCTCACTGTCCTCTCAGAGGGCTTGCTCTCTGAACAAAGTGCACATCTAAAGGTCCAGTTCCTGTCTCTGTTCATGGGTTTCCACAGATGATAGGCAGGAAGTCACAGAACCTCCCAAGATGCAGAGGCTGCTGCTGCCCATTCTGAAGCCAGCTTCAGGAGGCACCCTTACTCCCTTTTCAATAGGTCGCAGGGGTAACACTGTCTGCTAGAACATCTGAGGCGGTGTCATGGACTTAGTTATTCCTGTTAGCCCTGCTCTCAAGTCCACTAAGGATGCCCCCCTCCCTCAGCCACGTGGCGCTTTCCTCTCCTAACACACCAGCTTGCTTT
Organism: Montemys delectorum; assembly: GCA_019843815.1. Lineage (NCBI taxonomy): Eukaryota > Metazoa > Chordata > Mammalia > Rodentia > Muridae > Montemys > Montemys delectorum. The sequence goes on from JADRCD010213482.1 coordinate 36,578, forward strand.
TGCTTTGCTACCTGTGAAGCACGGTCAAGTGTCCCTGTCAGCTGTGGGTTGGGGGAAGGACATGGCACTAAGAACACATGAAATCTGTTGTCTGGGCCTGGAGAGATGGCCGTTAGTGAGAACACTTGCTGTGTAAGCTCAGGACCTGAGTTCAGATCTCTGGGACTCGTGTAACCCAGTATCATGGCAAGCAGAGACAGGGGGATCCCTGGGGTGTGCTGATCACCAGCTGAACTCCAGGTTCAGTGAGAGACCTTGACTTAAGGGGGTAAGGCTAGGAGTGACAGAGCAGGCCCTCTGACGTCCTCCTCTGGTCTTAAAGCTTGCACAGGCCCACGCCATGCCACAAAATGCACGTTTACGCGTGCACACACACACACACACACACACACACACACACACACACACACACACAAAGACACATACATCTGATTTGTTTTGCTACTTACTGTTTTCAGATACTTGCACAATGTAGTAAAGGACCGGGCTGTTTCCGTCAAAGGGCCGAACCCAGGATAGTGTCACCGAGTGGCTGCGTGCCGGGCTCAAGCTGGCCAGCAGGTTTTGAGGTGGGTGAGGTAGCTCACTAGAGGCAAAGAAGGAAAAAGAACAAGAAAACAGTGAAGTCAGTCTGATGGGTCATCTGATGCCCATGCTGGAGAGAGCTGGTGTGTGCTGTTATGAAATGAGAACGAGATAGTCCCTCTCTCTGTGGTCCCCTAAGAACAAACAAAGACCAGACCCACCCCATGTGGTGTAATTCAAACATACTTTGATGTGATCTCTGCGGTTCCACAATCACAACACAGGTAACTTCACAGGGGCCCTGTGTGTACTAACTTTTATTATATTCTATTTTATCTTGTTGTTTTGTATACACTTGTGTGCGTGTGTACATGCATGTGTGCGTGACTGTGAGTGTGTATGCGTGTGCATGTGTAGGCTAGAGATTGAGTCAGGTATTAATGATAATTAGTTTTAACTGTTAACTTGATATAACTTAGAATCACCGGGAAGAAAGTCTCAAGGAGGGATTGTCTGGACAAGGGTGAGCCTATGGGCATGTCTATAGGGGACATGGTTGCCTCAGTTGAAGTGAGCAGATCAGCCCACTATAGGTGACACCATTCCCTGGGCTCTAAACTTGGACTGTGTAAGAGGAGAGAAAGGCAGCTGAGCATTAAGTACAGCATTTCTTTATCCCTGCTGACGCTGACTGTGGATATGATGCAACTCCCTGCTTTGAGTTTCTGCCATATCAGCTTCCCCACAATAATGAACCCTGACCTGGAAATGTGAGCTAAGATAAATTCTTCTGCCCTAAGTTGCTTTGTGTCAAGGTATTTTATCACAGCAGTGGGAAGGAAACTAAAATAAATGTCTTCTTCCATTGCTCTACACTTAATTTCTGAGGTGTCCTTACCTCTTCAGCTAGGCTGGCTAGGCTGGCTGGCCAGAGGACGGTAGGGATCCTCTGTTTCTGCCTCCCCAGAGCTGAGATTATGGGTGCTCACCATTGCACCCAGCTCTTTACATAGGTGCTTGAGACTGAACTCATGGCCTCATGCTTCTGCAGAAGCCTTTTAACCAGCTGAGCCACACCCCTGGCCTGGCACTGTATCATTTATGAGACATAATGTAGTCAATGATTTGACTATGCAGCTAGAGGCTGTTCATGTAAACCCAGCAAGCCCTATAAAGAGGAAAGCCTGGTGGTGAGGATCTGTCCAGTGTGAGGGCTTTCCATACCCCCACCCCTTAGACAAGTGGACTGCCTTATTTACCCACAGCATGAGGCTATATCGTAGCTCTGGCTTTGGGAAAGTAATAGAGGTTTGGGGAAAGCACTTAAGAGTAAATGTAGCAAGAAAATCAATTAAACACCTATAGAAATAGTAAATAACACATGGACAAGGCCATAAGATGCAAGTGTAATTCTGGTATATAAGTTTAAAAAAGAAGTCACTAAATTTAAAACAACAACAACAACAACAACAAAGTTTTTGCTGGGATTTACTGGAGACAGAACAAAGTCTCTACCTGGACACCCCGAACTGTGCAAGTTAGGTTCAGGCTTACATCTCTGGGGCTTGGGATCTGGGCCTGCCCCATGCTCCTTCTTCATGGTGGCCACTCCCATAACAGACCTGGTATCACAGATGGGAAGGCTGCCAGGTGGTGACCTGTGTCACCCACTTATTTGTTCTGGTCTCTCTTGGATATCAGTTACTAGAACCACATGGATCAGATCAAATGCCAACATTATACTTGACATTTTGGAAGCTTGGGAGCTTTATCTATCTATCCATCATCTCTTCATTGATTGGGTGCATCTCACTAGCCCTGGCTAGCCTGGAACTTCCATCTGTCATCCATCCATCCATCCATCCATCCATCCATCCATCCATCCATCTATCCATCATCCATTTATTGGCCAGGTCTTGCCAGCCTAGCTAGCCTGGAACTTACTATGTTGGCTACACTGTCTTTGAACTTGCCATGACTCTCCAACATCTGATCTAACAGTGATGGGATCTCAAGCACACAATACTATGGCCCCCTCTATACTTGATTGATTGTGTGTGTGTGTGTGTGTGTGTGTGTGTGTGTGCTCATGTATATGTGTGTTCATGTGCATGTGTGTGCATCTGTGTGCATTTGCATGTGGAATCACAGGTGAAAGTTCGGTGTCATGCTCAGTCACTCTCCATGTAATTTTCTGAGTCAGACTCTCCCCTGAACCCAGGGCTCACAGATTTGGTTGGAGGGGCTGCTCAGCCAGCCCAGGGATCCTCTGGCATCTATTTCCCCAGTGTACAGATGTACACCTCCAATACTCCAGTGTTTTTTCTTTTATTTTTGGTTGTGAGACTAGCATTTAATGGCTAAGCCATCTCTCCAGCCCAAGTGTTTTTTTTTCTTACTTAAAAAAAAAATCCCTTTTCATAAGAATTGAATCTTTGCTGGGCAGTGAAGATGTATGCCTTTAATCCCAACACTCAGGAGGCAGAGGCAGGCAGATCTCAGAGTTCAAGGCTAACCTGGTCTACAGACTGTGTTCTAGGACAGTTAGGGCTACAAAGAGAAACCTGGTCTCAAAAAAACAAAACCAAACCAAAACAACACTCCCCCCCCAAAAAAAAACCCCAACCCAACCCAAACCCCCAAACCCCAAACAAAACAAAAGATACTTCTCTCACACAATATATCCTGATTACAGTCTCCCCTTCTGCTCCTCTCAGACACACCACACCCCCCACTCTGGACACACTCAGGTTTTTATGTGGGTACTGGGGATCCAAACTCAGTTCCTCCTGCTGGCACAGCAAGTACTTAACAACAGAGCCTTCTTCCTAGCCCCAAACCTGATACTTTTCATTCAAAAATGTCCATGTGGGCTGGGGGTTACAGCTCCTGTTAAAGTCCTTTCCATCCCCAGCATGGCCCAGAAAGAAATGTACCTGTTCTATTTCAGAATTGATGAAGTTGTTTGTGCACAGCTGGGTAAGAAGCATAACTCTTCCCAATGTAGCCATTAGCAAATGAACATTTCTCATGGAGATATAACTGTGTTGTGTATTAGCACAAAAAAAGCCAAGTTTTGAGTGTGGAATATTGTCTCATGTTTTCCTTAACTGTGACTCAAGTTTGAAATCAGACAAGAAGCTGCTCTTTCCGTTTGACTTATCTGATAACCAAACCTCCATTAGACTCCAAGAAGGGGGCAGGTTGAAAATATCCATTCTAAAGCCCCATTTCTCCTTGTTTTCTCCAAGATAGATTAGGTTTGGGCTGAAACAGAACCAAAGTTGTTGAATGGTCCTAAGTAGAAACCATCCATTTGTTACTGTACTCGTTGCTGTGACAAAATGCCTGGTGAAAGTGACGTAAGTAGAAAGGTTTGCTTTGGCTCACAGTCTGAGGGTCCAGTCCAACACTGTGGGAAGGCATGGCGGCAGGAGTGCTGCTCACACTTTATCCACAGTTAAGAAGCAGAGAGAGACACATGCTATGCTCTGTTTCATTTATCCTGTTTCTCCAGCCCAGGTCTCCAGTCCATGGAAAGGCACTACCCATATTCAGGGTGGGTTTTCCTGCCTCGGTTAACCCCAAATCCCCCACAACAACCCTAAAATGCCCAGAGGTGTGTCTCCTTGGTGTTTCTAGATTCTGTCAAGTTGGCAATATTCATTCTTACACAAACCAAGAGTATACTTGACTAAAAATACTCAGATAAAACTCTTGATAACAATAGTTTTTTTGTTTTTGTTTTTGTTTTTGTTTTTTCTGGTTTAGGATGGATGGAGTTTCTAAATCCTTGGGATATCCTGAGGGGTGGGGTTGTCTCTGTCATTCCTGCGGTACCATAGCTGAATGACTGGTTATGGGATCACTCAGCTGGGCTCTAGGTAGGTCCAGGACAATAGAGAAGCCATGGGATTGGAGGCTTGAGTGTCAACTCCATCTCTGGCTTCTGTGGGATAGAAGAAAGCTGGAGACATTCAATAATGTACAAAGAATTCATCCAATCAGGAAATGTCTATTAGATGTGGCTCTGCTGAGCATCCTTGGCTGGTGTCATGAGGTAAGATGTGAAAGCCATACATAAGAGGATGTGGAATTGACTAGATCTTGCCCCATATGTCATACACACGCATGGCTGCTTCCACGCAGAGCATGTGCATGGCCTCACACTACGGCTGTTCGTACATGCCCAGATTCCGATGTTTTCCAACTCTCCAGCTCATTATTGGTCTGGTTATGCATTTTTTCTCCTTTATAAAACCTGCAGTGAGAGCCACAGCTTTGTGTAGAGACTCTGCAGCTGAGGGCGTAGGGGAAGCCCCAGCTGGTTAGCTTGGTAGGTAGTCCGGAAGCCCGGAGCTCCCAGCTGCTGCCTGAAGCTTCGAGCTGTTCTGGAGTGTATGCCCTTGACTTGTGAGGTCTGTGCTAATTCTAATTAATTAGTGTCTGAATTGTACTGCAAAGACGGTCTGATAATAGAAGCTGGTCTGACACAACAAACATGAACTTGAAAAGCAGCAGGAGTGGCCAGTGCTCCAGGTCACTGTGTGGACACAGACTGACCTCCATCAGAAGATGATTACACACACATGGACCAAGCCTCAGAGGCAGCCTTTGCCCAGGCCTGCTGTATGTACATAGTAAGATCCTAGGAGCTCACATATGGTTGTTTTTCTTTTAACATGTTTTTAGTGTGTGTGTGCATGCTTGTATGTATGTGGGTGTTTCATCACATGTTCATGTGCATGTAGATGTCAAAGGTCACTTTCATATGCTTTTCTCAGTCACCCTCTCCCTTGAGACAGAGTCTTTCACTCAACCTGGAGCTCACTGATTCAGTTAGACTGAGTGACTAGTGATTCCTCTCGCCTCTGCCTCCCCATTACTGAGATTATGGGCACAGGCCACTAGAGGTGGCTTTTTACATAGGTGCTGGGGATCTGAACTCAGGTGCTCACGCTCATGCTGCAAGCGTTCTAACTACTGAGACATCCTCAGCATGAGGCTTCCTCTTTAACTTGATGATGGTTATCATGGTGAAACCCTTGAGCAATAGGTCAGTAATGGATCATTAAGGCTTTCATGTACTCTGAATCCACCCCCAGAAATGGGAGTAGACTACACCCAAACACGTCACCGCCAACTTTAAGAGGAGGGTAGATGAATGATGTTTTGGGCAGTCCTCAGATGCTTATGGCTGTATAAAGTGAGAACATGACTACTCTGTGGTCCAGTTGAGGGGAAGGGTTTATTGTAAATATGAGGGAGATACAGCCCCAGGCATATGAAATCATCCAGAGCAGAGAGAGATAGTAGTGGACAGAAGTGAGCCGTGAGAGGAGGGGTGGGGAATTGAGAGAGGTAGAAAAGAGCGTGTGGGGAAGAGGCCAGGACAGAGAGACGGTGTAGAGAGTATGTGGCCTAAACGGCAGAGTCATATAGGTATCAGACGCTGGGGGAAGGTGTTAGCCTGTTAGCATTCCTTCTAGGCTCCACCCAACAGTTTTGGAGCAACAGCCAGGTAGGTGTCTGGCTTACTATAAAAAGACTGTTTGGCCTCTCCTGTGCTCTCTGACCCTTTTCTCTGTCTCTGACCTCCCATCATTCTCTGTCCCCTTTCCCTCTCCCCCCTCTCCTTCTCCCTACTCTCTCTCTCTCTCTCTCTCTCTCTCTGTGTTACCGGTTGGCCTCTTCCCTCCTTTCTTTCTCTCTCTCTTCTCTATCCCCTCTCTATCTCTGCCTCTACTTCTCTAACCCTCCTTCCCATGCTCCCAAATAAACTTCATTTTATACTAGACCTATTGCATGGCTGGTACCTGGTCGGGCAGGGTGGGGGTTGCCTCAGCATGGGCCCGCTAAGGCTCTCCCATGTGTTGGAGAAGTTTAGGGTGGGGGTGGGGTGGGTAGAGCTGAGTGGAGCCTTAGGGCTGAGTGACCCTAGAGGTCAGCATGTGCTTTAGTATGCTAATAGGCACCACAGTTTAGTCATTTGTCCTGAGTTTCTTTTGGACCTGACAATACCCAATGGGGACAAACCAAAGAGAAAAGGAGAGATGGAAATGGAGGCCAGTTCTGAGTCACTTTACAATGGAAATGGAACAGAGAAATTGGCACCAAGTCACTTACACCACAGTATTATTGAGCATTAACAACAGCCTTAGTAACTGGAGTTCATACAGGGCGGGAGAGACGGCAGGGCACTGTTCATGAGGGAGGAGCAGTTTTGAACAATTGGTAAAATTGTGGCCAAGGGAGAATTGCTCCTGAGAAAGAGGACCAGGTCAGTCTTTCTCCATCAGGAGAGCTTTGCCCCTTGGATCGCAAATCGTGACTTGGTCAAACCCATCTTCTTCCACTTTGCTCTGAGGGGGAGGACTCGGGGCTTGATAACAGTGGGGGATGGCGTCGGATTGTTCACTCCTTATTATGTCCTTGTCAGAAGTAGTTTATTGTAAGAATCCTCTCCTGATGCCTCAGGGTCTGAGCCTTCCAGTCAGCTCAGTAAATTAGATTTTCACTGTTCTTCTGACTGCAGGAGGGGCCAGGTGATGCTAATTGGGTCTTTAAATGATTGAACAATTAATCACCCTATAACGCCTTAGGAACCTGTTTTTTTCTGGCACATTCAATAGGGCAAGATGCTTTCAGGGACACAGGGTCACTCCAGGACTGTGATCCTGCCAGTACAGCACCAGTAAATTAGAAGGAAAGACAGGATCAAAACTCAAAGTGACAGTCGGGCGGTGGTGGCACACGCCTTTAATCCCAGCACTTGGGAGGCAGAAGCAGGAGGATTTCTGAGTTCAAGGCCAGCCTGGTCTACATAGTGAGTTCCAGGACAGCCAGGGCTATACAGAGAAACTCTTATCTCGAAAAACAAAAAACCAACCAAACAAAAAACCTCAAAGTGACAATGCTTTTGTTTGCTTGTTTTGTTGTTTTTGAGACAGGGGCTCAGGTGTCCCAGACATGCTTTGAACTTGCTATGTGGCCAAGGATGACCTTGGACTTTGTCTTGTGTCTCTGTGGATGGTGTTATGTGTGCACATGTGTGCAGATGTATGCATGTGAATGTGGAGGTTGAGGATGACCTCAGGTGTCTTCCTTGACCACACGTCACATTATTCATTGAGGCAGGATCTCTCCTTTGAACTTGGAGCACACTGACTTGGCTAGTCTAGCTGTCTGGTTTGTCCCAGGCATTCCCTTCTTCCATTTTCAGGGAGCTAAAACTGCAGGTAGACCACCATGCCCAAGCAGCTCCTGTGGGGGCACATTCCTTTATTTACTAAATCATTCCTCCATAAAACCCTTCTGAGACAATCTCATGTATCCCAGGCTGGACTTGACCTCACTATGGGACTGAGTCACTGAGAACTTCTAATCCTCTTACCTCTTTCCCCACAAAAGCTAAGACTGCACACAAACACTACCACAGCCAGTTTTATTTTGTGCTGGGATTTGAACCCAAGGCTTTGCGCATGCCAGGCAGGCACTCTACCTGCTGAGCTCCAGCTCCAGCCCAGTCTTGAACTTGGAATCCTACTGTTTCAGTCTTCCGAATGCTAGGATTATAAGTGTGCATCACCAAGCCTGGTTTTATCCCATGTTGGGGATTGAACCTAGGGTTTCATATGTTCTAGGCAAGCCCTCTACCAACTGAGCTACAACTCTAGCCTTCAAGGTGACAATGTTTACTGATGAAAAGCTCTACTGCTAATGTATAGGACACATCACAGAACCATCTGGAATTTTAGAGAGGGGATTAAGTCAGAGCCTATATGCATTGCTTGTCTTGGATAATACAAATACACCTTCCTGTTTTAACTTAGTAAGTGGGATGAGGCATACTTAGACATTTATTGGGCACCTACTGTATACTTGGCTGAGGTGGGCACTGAGGGCTCAGTAGCAGGAGTCATGTGAGATGGTCATGATCAAAAGTAACACACAGGCTCAGGGATAGATGCATGAGCTTCAAGACAAAGAAACCCACAACACAAGAGGCAACATTGCTCTTTCTGTGGTGGAGGAACAAAAAAACACAGGAGCTATATTTTTTTGAGATTCTCTCTTCTACCGGGCTCAACACAAAACTGAAGAAACAGTAGCTGATTCCATTCCATGACAGCCCTGTGAGGTCACTGGCGCCATGTCCACTCTGTAAGCTGAGCCAACTGAGGTAGAGGAGCAAGGCAACCTGCTCCAAGTCCCACTGTGAGGTGGAACAGACCTATGGTCAGCCTGGCTCGTGACAGTTCTGCTGTAATCAACAGCCTTGTTACCAGTGATGTGGGCATGAAGCATCACTCAGCCAGCTTCTACCTGAGACAAAGCTTCATGCTAAAATGATCAACCACAGAGCAAATGAACATGGGGACATCCCACTGGACTTTTGAAAAGCTCACTTTAAATGCTTAATATATATAAATATGTGCATGTGTGCGTGCGTGTGTACATATGTGTGTATGTGTGTATATGTTTACTTGTGTATGAAGGGCAGAGGTAAACATTACGTATTGTACTTCAGGAGCTGTTGATGTTTTTACTTGTATTATGGGGTTTTTCTCAGGCCAGGAGATGTCTACACTGGCTGGGCAGTGAGCTCCAGGGACCCTCCCTTTTCTTTTCTTTAATGTGGGTTCTAGGGATCAAGCTGTCCTTGTGTTTGCGGGCGAGGACTTCACTAACTGAACTGTCTCCCTGCTCTAATTCCTATACTTAAGAGAGTGGCTTTTAACTGACGTGGAGAGAAAGGGGGACTCTGGCTCTCTCCGGCTTTTGAAGGACACTGTTTAGCCCTAAGTATCTCTCAGTCCCTTTGGCAATATTCATTTTTTTCTTCCTTATTTGTTTATTTGCTATCTGAGTAATCATGGAAGTGTGACAGTGCTGGACTAGAAGGTTCTCTGAGAAGCACGTGATGCCCTCTATTTCTGAACCATTGCTATTATCATCACTCTGACCACGGCTGGTGCTGCAGTGTCCCCAGATCTTTGTATGTGCGTGAGTGGCTTGTCTTTGTGGTTTGTGTGTGTGTGTGTGTGTGTGTGTGTGTGGTTTGTGTTTGTGTGCAAGCACACGGGTGCATGTGAAGACCACAGAACAGCTTGTATAAAGTGAACTGTTTCCTCCCATCTTTCTGTCAGATATAGGGATCGAACTCAGGTAAGAAGATGTACATGGCAGCCTCCTTTACCCACTGAGTCATCTCACTGTCTCTGCCCATCTCATTTTCTGAGACAGAGTCTGAACAGAGACTGAACCTGCAGCTTAACAGTTCAGCTAGACTGGCTGCCCAGTAAGCTCTAGGGATTGGCCTGTCTCTGCCTCCCCACCTCTGGGATTACAGGTGCATGCTATCATACCCAGCATCTCATAAAGGCACTGGACGTCTACGTGCAGGCCCACATACCTGCCTGGCAAGTATTTCACTGATTGAACCATCTCCCTGGTCCCAAGAGCTCTCCAGATGTAAGGATGTACCACTCTCCCCATTCATCCCGACTAGGAAGAGTACTGTGTTTATTACACTAGCAACTCCCAGGGGCCTACAGCCTTCTGAATCAGCTCTGCAGCCTGCGGCACCCAAATTGGTTTGAATCACAGATCTGCAAATATTTCTATCTTTAGCAATGAGGTGTTTCACCATCGCAGAAAGCCTATTATTTTATACATACAGCAACATTTGCTGAAAAATGTATTTTACTTAGAGGAAATCAAATAAGTAAATAGTGGGGAAGATATGTAAATCAGCAGAACATAAAAACGGTGCAGAATAAAAAGAACGTGCTGTATTGGAAATACGCAGTCGGGTTGGTGCTGATGGAGCCTTTATGAACTGCTAACACTTATTTATTTGATACCCAGACTGGATGATCTAAGCATTCTCCAAGGTAGTTTTTTTTTTTTTTAAATGTGAATAGCATGGAGAATTATGCGAATTCACTGGCTGTGTTCTCCAACATCATCAAAGTAATATTTAAAAAAAAAATCTGGAGCTGAGGGAGGCAGCGGAGCTGGGCTTTTGATAGACAGCGGGCACCTGTATGTTTATTCCTATGACATACGCTGAAGGTAAGAGAGGAGTAGAGGCCACTCAATGGCCTAGAACATGTACTCACCAATGTATTCCTACATGCCTCCAGCTAACAGCCACTCGGTGTGCAATTGCTGTGTACCTGTTGGTATGCCAGGCACCCAGAATAAACATTCACTGCTGAGGGACTTCTGGGAGGGAAGGGTTTGGATGGTAGCTTTGAGTCTTCCAGTGTGGTTGATGCTGTGAGGAGGATGGGCCAGGACAAATGGGGAGGCATTGCAACTGAATGGCAGGAAACCATCCTGGGGCTGGATGCTAAAGGACACATAAGCAGGAGCCCATGAGGAACACCAGCAGGGGACACACACCGCACCATGGAGGACAGGTCAGGACTAAGAGAGCTCAGGAGTCTCGGAGTGTCGAGGAGACCCTGGATGCCCAAAGCTAAATAGGCCCCAAGGCTGCTCTTAAGGTCTATACTAGGCTCCAGGTTCATCATGGCTAATGAGAGTGACTTTGCTCCTCAGGGATGTCTAAGGAGAATTAGAGTCACACTGGAGAGAAGGAAATAGGAGGTAGAATAGAACTGTTTCAGCTTCAGAATGTGTACTAGGGCTTTCTGGACTGGGTGTGACACATCCTTAAGTACCTCTCCCCGTGTGTGTGTGTGTGTGTGTGTGTGTGTGTGTGTGTGTGTGTGATGTGGTGTGTGTGTATTATGTGTATGTAGTGGGATATGTGTGTTATGTATGTGGTATGGTATGTGTGTGTGGTGTGGTATGTGTGTATTATGTGTGCATATGTGTGGTAT